>PYWC01000039.1:632445-668060 GCA_003182015.1 Tuber magnatum
GTACCCGTACCAGTTTGTTGCCCTCAGTGCGACGGCGGGCCGGCAGTGAGCCAGAGCCAGAGCCAACCGACCAACCGACCATGATAACAAGCAAGCCAACTTGGCGCGTGAGTGGGCGATTGATTGATGATTGCTTGATTGATTGATCGCTTGGCTGATTGGTGATCCAGTGAGTGGATGAGATTGGGGCAGGAGCCATGGGAGAAAGAGGTTACGGGCCGGGACATGGTTCGTTCGATTGGGTGGGCATGTGTTCACGAGTTTGGGGTTTACTCGTACACTCATTTGTTTGTCTGCCATTCCTCCCTGCCTCCCTCCCTTTCTCTTTCTCTATGATACCTCTACCTCTCCCTCCCCTTCCTCCTCCTCTTCTCTTCCTTTCTTTTGCATGTTCGGGGGTTATGTCCGCCAATTTCCTCTTCCATAGGTTTATGGCCTTTATTTCTACCTTTATAATATTATATATATTACAATATATATATATATATATATATATATACGGTATCTTTTCTTCACAATTTCCGTTGCCTTGCGGAGGGTCTAGTTATCGTTCCCAGTTTTTCCTCCTGCCTTACCGGTATGGTCATACCTTACATCACATCATCTCTCCTTTTTTCTTTTTTCTTTTCTTTTTTCTTCCCTTCCCTTGCACACTTCCAAGGATGTGGTTTGCTTTTTCCGCGTGACTCTCAGGGAGAGCTTTGCTATCCGGAGAATAGTTTATGCCAATGTATACCGGTACCGGTGCTCGAGTGCTCGCAGTGGAGCTTTCCTTTTTACTTTTTTAACAACCCTTCCGACGATCCTGGTGTGTGGCACTCACCAAGGACTGGAGTGAGACGAAGTATTTAAAGCTTCTGCTAACCCACCTGCTCTGACCGCATTCGTCTCTGTCTACCCATATCAAACCGTGCACCGGTGATACTATACCGAATATTCCTTTCACGACAACAGCTTACGGGCACTGCCCATTACGCCATAGCAGCATAATTCCTGCCCCTTACCTCTTTGTCTACAAAAGGACTCTACTACCCCTTCCTCCTACATCCTACCTCGCTCCGGAGCTCCACCTTTAGCTACCCGCGTTGACCTACTACCTACTCGTACCTTACATACCAACCTTCCTCAAACAGCTGCCCATCATGCTCTCCTACAACGGGAAATCAGGAGTCTACGTCTCCACCCCATCAGCAATCCATACGATGGGGAAAGTTCAATCAATACCAAGGCACAAGACACCGCTCCGACACATCTGGATCATAACAGGCCCAGCCGGCTGTGGAAAGTCCTCAGTGGCGGACTTTCTGGCAAAGCGTCTAAACCTACCATATATTGAAGGCGACGACGTGAGCCCCCCCCTCTCCCCTCTACCACTATGCAAGGGCTCCGCGAGCTAACCAATGTAAACAGTTTCACCCCCGTTCCAACGTCGAAAAGATGGCCAATGGCATCCCCTTAACCGATGACGACCGCTGGGACTGGCTCGAAACGCTCCGCAACAAGGCCGTCGAGGAACTGCAATCCGGAGCGGATGGATGCGTCGTCACTTGCTCGTGTCTGAAGCGCCGTTACCGAGACGTGATTCGCATTGCCGGTCGTGAGGCCGACGACGTGGTTGTCCGATTCGTCTACCTCCGTGCCAGCGAGGAATTGCTGCTCAAGAGGGTCAAGGCGCGGAAGAACCACTACATGAAGGATGATATGGTGCACAGCCAGTTCACTGCGTTGGAGGAGCCAGACGAGAGCGAGGTGGACGTCATCTCCGTCGATGTCAGCGGGAGTCTAGCCAGCGTGCAGAGCCTGACCATGGAGAGGGTTAGAGGGTGTATGGAGGAGGAGAGATAGTGGTCTTTTTCTCTCCCTTGATGCGCCTTTCTGCTCTCTGTCCTTATCGGGTCTTTTTCTCTTCCCTTTCCTTTTTAACGTTCCACGGTGGCTATCTTGGTTCTTGTCTATCCCCCCTTTCTCTACTCTGCTTACCTTACTGTCTTGTAACTTCCGCCCTCCGTTGTCCTTCCTTTTTCTTCCTTCCTTCTCCTGGAGTAGGTATTGCTTAAAGCGTGTGCATAACTGGGCTGGGGATCTGTTTTCTTGTTTGGTCCTCTCGGTGTTTTGCTTGTTGATATTGTTATTATTTCTGTCCGGCTTTTTTTTATGCCCTTTTGTCCTATCAATCTACCTCTCATCCCTTCCCATCTCTCCCCCCATCTCTCGGGGAAAAAGGAGAGAGGGAGGAAAAAGCCTAAATGGAAAATATGGTTCCCTCTTTTGTTAAAGTCCAATTCAATTCAAGTGTAATTATTTCTAAACCAACAAACAGACAAACAAATAAGCAAGCACAGTTCCATCCCTGAGTCTTTACCCCCCCCCGCCGCCCCCACTCCTCTCCCGGGGCTGACACTTTTTATCAATCATCATTCGTCAATACTATGCTCATCGCCATCGTCATCTAAGCGACGCAACCACATCACATGACATCAAGGAAGCTTAAATGGAAGTAGCAGAAGGGAGGGGAATAGAAGAGGAAAGGAAGAGAAAGGAAAAAAAAAGAATTATAAAAAGTAAGGAAGAAATCGCAAACCATCCCCCGTACAATGGTATCGAAGCTGATTTTTTTTGATTCTTTTTTTTTCCAAAAAAAAAAAAAAGACAGAGAGAGAGAGAGAACCGCTACATACTACCCAGATCAAAGTGAAAGGGACAATCCGGAGGTAAACTATCGCGGAAGCGTACTCGTAACTGAACGATATTTTTGTGAGCACGGCCACTATCGCATGGTATTAAGAGTAAGATCTACAACAATCTAAGAAAAGGAAAAAGAGAGGGGAGGAGGAAGAGAGAGCCGAATCCTGACGGTATGCAATAGCGGCCACGTTTTACAAAATTTAATGTCGTTCGATTGCGAGTAGCGCGGAATACAGTACTGTACTGTGCAATGCAACGCGAGACAATCCTACAGATAGTTCAAGCTACTCGTATCGCACACTGCCGATGAAGACGACGGTTTGGAGAGTGACCTGACTGACGTTCGAGGAACGTTGCAGACTCAGGAAGGGAGAAGGGGAAGAAAGAAAAAGAAAAAGAAAGAAAGAAAAAAGTTTGGGGAATTGGCTTCGCCTCGAGGGACGTTATTCGGAAGGGAAGGGGTGGATGGAAATAGGATGAAAAAAATAAAGATCTCGATTGATTCAAGGGCGGTTGCGGTTGCGGTTGCAGCAGCAGCGTCATAGGGCCGGTTTCGAACGGGGAGAGGAAGGAAGGGAGGGAGGAAGGAAGGGAGACCTGGTAATGGCAAGGAAGCAACGGGGGGGTCAGGATGTGGATAGAGTAAGTGAGATAAGGTTGTTTATTTGTCCATTTATTTACCTATTTGATTGATCGATTGATTGACTAAATATATCGTTTTGAGGGTGCTTGGCTACTTCGCTTGCTTGATTGGTGGATAGCGCGCGGCTTGTATCGGGACAAGGCGAAGATAATTGGGTATTAATTGAACGCCTATTAACGATTCAAGAGCAATTTTTTGCTGGTTGGTGGGAATGAAATGACACCAATTATTTCATCCTGGCAAACATTTTCCCGGGAACCTCCAGCAGTTCCCTCACCAACGCCGCCATTCTCGCCATCGTCGCGCCGTCAACAACCCTGTGATCCGCGGACCAGGAGAAGTTCATGACCGTCTCTGCGACTACTTGTCCCTTCTCGCCGAACCTTGGTAGCGTTTGCGCCCGGCCCATCCCCAGGATCGCGACTTCGCCGGCGACAATCACAGGAGCTACTACCGTTCCGCCGATGTTCCCGATGTTGCTTACCGTTATTGTTCCGCTGCTTACGTCCGCAGGGGTCAACTTGCCTTCTACACCCAGCTCCTGCAGTCTTCTGAGCTCAGCTGCGATGTCCAGGATGCTGAGGCTATTGACGTCCTTGATGTTGGGGACCACAAGTCCCGCTGGTGTGTCCATCGCTACGCCCACGTTGTGCTGCGGACGCATGATTAGAGTCGGTTTGTTATCGCCGTCAAACTCTAGGCGGCTGTTGAGGAGGGGGTATTGGTCCAGAGCCATCGAGACGGCCTTGACGACAAAGGGCATGAAGGACACTCTTGGCACCGGCGAGTTTGCATCGAGGGATTCGTTGATTATGGAGCGGAGCCGGATTAGCGGGTCGAAGTTTATTTCGTCAGAGTAGAGGAAGTGTGGGATTGTCAGGCTCTTGGTCATGGCTTTCAGCATCTGCGACTGAATGTGCGTGAGGGGGACTTTCGTCTCCACCCTTGAGGAGACAGCCCGCGCTTGCGGGGGTCGGAGAATGCTGGGTTGCGACGATGACGACTGCGAGACAAGTTCACCAGACTTCCTGGCCTCGACAAACCTTGTCACGTCCTCCTTGAGGACCCGTCCATCCTTCCCAGTGCCTGTAATCTCCGTGATTTCCACGCCATGCTCTCTTGTCATACGCCTAACAGCTGGTGTGGCGAGGGATCCGCGGGGCATCGTTGTTGAGGTCGAGGATTGTCCAGACCCGTTCACGCCCTCAGGTGTCTTAGGTGCTTGCTTTGAAACCGCAGACACTGCAGGGGCCTCGCTTTGCATCTCCCCAAGTTGTTCCGGATCGTTGATGTCGGCTCGGAGGTCAATGTCGACGAGAGGCTGTACTTCCCGCAATCCAGTTAGCTTCGCGAGCCCCGATTGAGAAAAAGAAAGCGCTACAAAAAGAAAAAGAAAAAAAGGAAACACTCGGACCGTGGGGGCCCAGCAACAAGGAGGGGAGGGAGATGTAACCTTTCCGACAATTGCCATATCCCCAGCTTCGTAATGCAACTTCTTGATAACCCCATCGTACCGTGAAGTAATCTGCCGGAAATGATCAGCTACGCCCCTTTCTCCCCTTCCCACCCCACAGTAGTGGCAAGAGGGGAAACAAAACGCCCCCCCCGAAGAGAAATAAAAAGAAAGGAGTGGAATTCACCTCCACGGAAGCTTTATCAGACTGAACCTCGCAAAGTCTATCAAACTGCTCCACTCTTGCCTCCGGCTGAACGAACCACTGTATAACTTCGCATTCCCGGATTCCTGCAATTTTATCCAATTCGCCCATTAGTCTTCCTCTTCCCCGGGAATTGTCTGCCCGAATGTATGTGTAATGCGTGGGGGTTGATGGGTTTGTTTGTTCGTTGGTTTCTGGTTGTGGTAGCTGTGGGTAGGGGGAGGGAACTTACATACCTTCACCAATATCCGCTAGGAAGAATGGTTTCACGACGAGTACTTGAGCAGAGCTCTTGAACCCCCTTGACCTCAGCAACCTCGATACAGCCAACGACGGATTTGTAGCGGTAGTAATAAATTGAGGGTGGACTCTGCTGCTGCTGCTGCTGCTACTGTTGCTATTACACCTCCGGAAAAATCCAGCCCGTACAACCCCTCGACTACCAATGCCGCCCCACAGCATCTTCTGTTTTTCTTTTTATCCGGGTAATCAAACCGCGCACGACAGAAAAAAATAAAAATAAAGATAAAAACTTAATTCCCTCCTCAAGTGTACCCCTGCGGACAGGTAAAGGCCAAACTTGCGGTTCCAGGAGTCCGTCACCCAAGGAATTCCTTTTTTTCCTTCTCCTTTTATATCTATCACCGAAGCAAAAAAAAAAAAAAAAAAAAAAAAAGTGGTGGAGGGTATGAGATCGGAATGAAGTGAAAGCGAAAAGGATGTACTGTCTGTATGGTTTATGCGGGTTGCGGGTTGGGTACTTGTATATCCGAGACCGTGCGGGCCACGGCGAATGGTGTTGATTGATCCGTCAATAGCCGTGTATGGTGTGTGAATGTGTGTGTGATTGGGGCTTTTTTTTTTGCGGGGAAGGGAAGGAGTTGGGTGCTTCCCCGGTTTGTACTGCACAGTGCACGGAACTGCACCAGATTGGAGCTTACCAGCAAAGCTTACCGCCACAGTAGCCTATCGCTACCGGTGCGGGTGCTCGAGTCCGAGTACTCGTACAGTTACTTCCCACCAATACAACACCCCTTGGTGGGTTGACACGGGGAGGAGGAGGAGAAGGTTGGAGGAGTTGGAGGAGCTGGAGGAGCTGGAGGAGAAGAGAGGAGCGGGAAGGTAGGGGTACTTCCGAGGTCATCATGCCCCACTACGCAAAGCCCCGGAGTAACACATGGCTGGGTATGACACTGGTACAGTATCATACTCAAGCACGGTGCTGTCACTGATTAACTCCGACGGTTACCGCCCGTCACCTAAAGCAACGTACTGTACCGCGCAACACAGCTATGATACCATGACACCAGCAGTCTGGTCCGGTCTAGCCCCGTCACGTAATATCACACGGTACTCTGAGGAAACGCGTCCCGTATCCCGTTCATCAACCATTCAACATAGCACACGTGACAATATCCACCTCATCATCACCTCCACCTCTATCTTAAGCCGGGCAAAAACCCATATTTAAAACTCCCCCCATTAGAGAGGAGGAGGGGAAAAAAGAAAAGAAAAGAAAAGAAAAGAAAAGGATAAAAAAGCAACAACCAAAAAGAAAAACGATAACTTGATTGCCGTATGATACAGGTAGAAGACCACGATAGCAGTAAACCTCAAACCAACTGCCACCACCGCCACCGCAAACAGTTGCTCGAATAAAAAATAGGATAAAATAAAAAGGTAATTTCAGCAAAGTGCCTTTTTCTATGCAGATGGTCTACTCCAGCTGCGTTCTACAACTCTTCCCCCTCTCCATAAACCTCGTCCCCATCGCCCCTCCTTGATTTCTGCTTCATCTTATTTCATCCCATCCGCCTCTCCCTCTCATAAAATACAGCATATTGCCCCCCACCCTACGCCTCCCGTCATCACTTTTTCCGGTGTTGTTGTTCGTTAGGGGTCGTAATGACCTCTCACCGCTATTTCCGGACGTTAAAGAAAAGGTTGAGAAGAGAAAATAAAATAAAAAGTACAATGAATAATTGACCTAGAAGAGAGAAGGATAAGAAACCGCAACCTATGAAATTGAGATTCAAACGGTGGTAATAGTAATAATAAAAGACAAATCGCACCGACCCGGGACCCACTATACACCCACAAAGTAAAATAAAGGATAAACCCCACAAAATTTTCACATGACGCCGTTGAGTTCGCTTGCTATGCCCTCAAATATGTAGATATAACGGGAAAGGGGAGGAGGAGGAGGAGCAGGAGGAGGAGGAGAGGGTGTGGGAGCGAGAGAAAGAGAGAAACACCATTGTTTTGGAAAAGACCACGAGAGGGAAGTTAGAAACATGTAAGAAAGGGGGGGGGGTAAAGAATAAAAGAACCGGAAAATATAACAGGAAAGAAAAGAAAAAAAAGGACCACCCTAGAACTATAGACAAGAACAAAATAAAGGAATCATGAACCTAGTTCGGCCCAGTCTCAACCACCGCTCCAGCCCATTACGTTGAGTTTGCCTCCGCCGCCTCCCTTTCGGCCCGCTCACTCTCTATCAGTTTGGCAGAAAAGTCTGCCAGCGCCTGCCATGGCTTCTCATGGTGGGGCCAGAAGCGCCAAACGACATACCTAGGCACAATCAGCAAGGATCTCTCAAGTCTATCTCGGGCTATATCTTACCAAAGATTTTGGTGAACGTTCTTCCCGGCGTTCTCGGTTCTCTCAATTTTGTTGATAAACTTGCCAACTGCCAGGAGGTTTTCTTTCAGAACCTTAAGTCTATCCGTTTTCTGGAGCTCCTTGACGTGCTCAAGAGCTTCCAGCTTGCGACGAACGGGACGCAATTTACTCTATAGTCTCAATTAGCCCGGATTCGAATGAAAATCAGGGAGGGAAGTAGGGAAGTACCTCAGCCACGGATTCCTCCGCGGTCAATGGCCTATTCACTTCAGTGACATGCCCGTTGCCCTTCGCATTAGTCTTGGGAGGTGTGGGGGTCCCGGCTTTTTTCCGGTTCACGCTGTCGGCTTCATGGCCATCGCTCTTGCGCTTTTTCGAGGAAACAGGAGTCTTGTCCTGGCTACGCCCCTTCTCTTGATAACGGGCTTTGTCCTGGTAGCACTCCTTCTCCTCATGGAGACGCTTTTCAGGACGGTGCTTTTCGGGACGGTGCTTCTCAGTGCGGTGTTTCTCGGTGCGGTGCTTCTCGCTTGAATCAGCCGTCTGATATCTATACTTCCTGGGCGGCGCGGGTGAGGCTGATGAAGAGACGCGATCTTTTTTACTAACTCTGTCGACCGCAGAGGCCCCGTTTCTCTTTTGTGGCTGTCGAGGATTGATGTCTGGCGATCGCCTATGTCTGCCTGTAGAAGGTGCCACAATAGCAGCTGCCTCGAACCGAGCTCTCATCACTCCAAGCAGGTAGTCTGCTCTGCGGACAAGATGGACTGCTCCGGGCGATTTTGCCGCCTCATCCTTTTTTCCGACCCGATGCTCCTCTAAGAAGAATTTATCGCCCATCCCGAGCTCAGGATCGTCCCGGATCAAGTTCCAACTTCCATAGCCGTGTCTGGCGATGCCAACACAAAGCATGGCATCTTCACGAGTACCCCACTCGCAAGCCCAGTTGTGCACCGGCTTGACATCCTCAATTCGAAACTTCAAGGGTTCGCTGAACGATGCAACAGCTCTGCGAAGCTCCTTCAATTCCCTAGGCCTCTCGACCACTGTTTGCGCATTGATGTTCGGGCATCCCTTATAGGTGAACAAGATCGCCTGTTTTGATTTTTTTCCGGTGCCATCGTCAATAGCGCGTTGGTGGGCGATCGCTTCCTCCCCAATCTGGGTCATGTCGGCGATAGTGGTCTTAACCAAGTCCGGGTCACGGTCCTCCAATCCGCAGCCTTTAACGATTTGTTTCCAGCACTGTTCAAGGCAGCCATATCGGGCGTATGCTCGATAGAGGTTTCTGATTTCAGGTCCGGTGAGAGGTCGGTGAGGGTCCTTTTCAGGCTCATCGTCTTCACTGTCGATATGGGCAGCGGAAAGCTCCTTGGCTCGCCTCTTAGCCGATCGCCCTTCAAATTCCCCGTTGGTGGCCGACTTCCGTTTCCGTCTCGCATTCATATCGATTTGCTCCTTCAAAAACGCTTGCTCCTATAAAGATGTTAGAAATGTTAAGGGGGTTATGCTTGTCGGGTCGAACATGCCTCTTCCTTCTGTTCCTCAGACTTGATAGCATCCAATTCCTCCTTAGGGATGATATCATCCCATGAAACCTCGGCCTTAAAGTCGGTTACCTCAAATTGCTTGAGAAATTCATCTCCTCCTTCACCACCCAGGCCAGGTTCTATTTGGGTAATGTGATCTTCGGCATTGAGGAGAATATCATCGATCTTGAGCTCCTCCAATTTCTTCTGGTTATCGGTAGCCTCAAACATTTTCGACGCACGCGCCTATGGTAAAAACGTTGATTACGCTGGTCGTGGAAAAAGGGCCGGCAAGAGGCTTACCTTGAGAATGGCGGAAAGTTCGGCCGACTCCAACCGATCCGTCTTCTTCTTGACTTTATCTGTGATGCCTTTATCAGTGACGCCAAGAGAAATAACCAAGTGCTCAAGAATCATCTTGTTTCGGGCTCGTTCCAAGACCTCTTCTTCGATTGTATCTATTCGGGAATGTTAGCCATGTCGAAAAAAAGAAAAGAGCTGGTGACGGGGTGGTCACCTTTCGATACCAGTCTATACACCATTACATGTGTCTTCTGGCCTATACGATGAGCACGAGCCATAGCTTGCAGGTCAGCCTGAGGATTCCAGTCCGAATCAAAAAGGATAACAGTATCCGCAGTCATCAAGTTAATCCCAAGACCACCAGCACGTGTACTCAGCAAGAAGCAGAAATCTGGACTGTCCGGTGCGTTGAAATGATCGATAGCAACACGGCGGGGCCCGGCTGCAATTGTTCCGTCAAGGCGCTGAAAGGAGAATCCTTTAAGATTAAGATAGTCGGCAAGAATATCCAGCATATGCACCATTTGGCTGAATATCAGCACGCGGTGATTATCTGCCTTAAGCTTCGTGAGCAATTGATCTAACAGAACCATCTTCCCGCTGCTCATAATCAATGCCTTCAACACATCTTCCCGCCTGTTGCTGCCTCCGAGGATACGCTGCTCGGCAGGCGGGAACATGAATGGATGGTTGCTAATCTTCTTTAACTCCATGACGATATTAAGCAAGGATTGTTTTGGACCCGTAGCGCCAGCATTCAAGGCTGCATAATTGCGGGTGATGATCGCCTTATAGTACTCGGTCTGAACATCAGAAAGCTCAACTCGAATAATCTTCTCCGTTTTCCCGGGCAATGATTTTTCGACCGATTTCTTGACGCGCCTGAGCATATAGGGTTTCAAAGCTTGTTGCAGTTGCTCAATTTGTCGACCGGCGTCCTTGGACTGAAGGTCAACGTCATTGTCTATGCTTATTCTACCAGGCATGAGAAAATCGACCAATGCTCCCAACTCCTTCAAGTTGTTCTGCAATGGGGTTCCGGTAATCAGGAGGCGGCAAGGAGCTTTAAAGACATTCAGCTTGTCATATAGAGCGGATTCTTTATTCTTGAGCCTGTGAGCTTCGTCAACCGCCAGAAACTGCCACTTAATGTTCCCCAAAGTAGCGAAGTCGTTCAGGATGTATTCGTAGGTTGTAACCATGCAGTTAAACTTGACCTTCGTCATCCCAGGGTCCGCAAACATTTCGTACTTGCGAATCACTTCGCGCGCTTTTCCCGTCCCAGTGTAGACTATAAAATTCATATCTGGCGCCCAGTTTTCCAGGGTTTCGGCCCACGACGGCACCGTAGATAGGGGCACAACAACCAGGAATGGTCCATGTTGGTGGCGGTCATGACGAAGCTGAAGAGACGTCAGAACAGAGTCAAAATAGGTGGGACAGAGCAGAACAATCAGTTACCTACCCAACTCATAAAGGCGACTGTTTGGACCGTCTTCCCCAGGCCCATTTCGTCCGCCAATATTCCATTGTTGCCATTGGTCCAGTTATAAGCCAACCAGTTCAACCCCTTCATTTGGAAATCGCGCAATTCCCCTCCTTTGATATAACCGGGCTGGCTCTCGAGCTTCTTGTACGGGCGGCGGGTCTTCACATCGCTCTCAGACTTCTTCGAATATGGAAGGGTCTTTTCACGGACATGGTATTTGTCGATTTCAACAGGGGCGATCTCTGCGATCAGCTCGGCGCTCTCCCAGGTACAATTCTCATACGCAAGTCGCTTCCCTGTACATATGCATATAAAAAAAGCAATAAGCATCTGTTGAGGAAGGATTCGATGTCGCCTCAAACTCACATTTAATCATGTACTCCTGGTTTCCTTCTTCGTTGACTTGGTCTCCAATGACCCTCTCTACATGAATAAATTCCGCAAGAGATTCACGTAATCGTTCACGCTCCAGTGCCATGTTCTCAACCTCTTCCCTGGTGATATGTGGGTTGGTCCTAGCGTAGTAGTCCTCGAGTACGACCTTTTTCATGTAATTGTCGAGCTTTCTAATTCCTTTACATCCGGCTAGTGCCTCGGCCGTCTCCCAAGTCGAGTGATAGTGCGATAAGCCCTGCCATTTGATCTACGAAGATCAGTAAGGGGTGCGGCGGCTGGCTAATTGGACGAAATAGCTTACATAGAATTCAAGTTCTCCCCGCTCCATGATCGGATCGGTTGAGCCCACTACCAGCATTAGCCATAATTTCCTGTAAGCCCCTAAAGAATGCCTACCTATGCCCTCACGAGGCCGATGATCAAGTATCGAATCGATGCCCCCCACATCCGCGCCCAGGTCCGCGCATTCGTAGGCAATGGCGCCATCCTCTTCCTCCTCAAAGTCATCATCTCCGTCTTCGTTATAACTAGTAATTTTAGCCGCCTTGCGAGTCGAAAACCGGAGACCATCGGCTGAGGGCGCATCAGAAACCACAACGCGCCGACGCTTGCCCCTTGGCTTCGATGTCTTTCGAACCCCATAATCGTCCTCATCACCGTCGCTATCCCCGGTCTCATATCCAAGGGCCGGTGTATTACGCTTGGAAGCTAAGGAGCATATTAGCTTGATTCCCCCCTTTCATAATCGATTGAAGTAGCTAACACTTGGACGACCGAGGAGCAGGAATTGCTCTTCGCCTCTTGCGGTTACCCTTGGGCTCCGAGTCATCCGAATCGGAAGTAGTATCAACCTGTCCAAGCTATTAGCAAAATCCCTCCCGAAAGCTACGGAATACACGACTGCACGAGTTGCAATATCCGAGCACATACCACTGGACGGGCAACAGGGCGGGAACGCTCCTATATGAATCGGTCAGCCTGCGCTCCATTGGAAATAGCTGTAGCATGTAACCCACACTCCTACGCAGGCCATAAAGGTCTGGGTTCTCGTGAAAGTCGTCAACGGGTTTCGATTTCGCGGCTCGCCTCACGCTCCCAGCACTCTTGACAGGAATGTCAGAGTCGTCAGAGTCATCATTATGGTCATCGGCCGGTTCTTCCGCCGGGGTCTCTATCTCATAGTCCCCGTCTTCGGATTGGCCACCATCATCACCCTCATCAGATGAGGCGCTCGAAACCACTCCGTCCTGATTCCCGGATTCGGGAGTGGAGATGGATTCCTGTTGGGCTCCCGCATCCTCCTCGGCGTCGGATAATGGTCCCTCACTTGGCGAGGAGCTCGCAGGCGACATGGTATCATTGCCATTGGTGTACACGGGATCCGGATGTGTCGTGGTAGATGTCAGGAGGGCCGGAGGTGAGGCTAAGCTCACGCTACCTGCTGTATTCGAGCGCCAGCATCAGTAATGGGACCAAAAACAGTGCAGGGAGAAGCGGAAAGCTGAGGGAGGTCATGGTGAATGAGGCGACCAAGATGAGGGGCCCATCAATGGTACAGAGGCCCGAGATGAGTGCCTACGACGCTTCGGGGATGCAGGACCCGATGTTGATGATGGCCCGCGATGGAAAGTACCGGGGGGTCAAAGGGGTCACTGCAAGGCTACATGGAAAGGGAACAACAGTACGCGAAGCAACATAACGGTGACAGGCTCGACAAAGCATTGGACCCACTTCCACGGACCTTGATAGTCTAGGAGAATGATTCAAAGGGTGGTGTTCGGAGTGGGCAAAAGAGCGAGCGGCGGGAATAGGATAGACGACCGGGGGAAAATACGGCAACAACAACGCGAGCCGAAAAAGACACGAGCAGACTTACAAGCCATGAGTATATTAGCCCAGAAAAGGCAATATTACTGAAAGGAAAAAATAATGTCGATATAAAAAGAGGAAAGTGGTTATTGGGGAAATGTTGTGGTGGTTGGAGAGGTGGATGCAGTGGTTGATGAAGATCGTGTAGCGGGAAAGCTGTGGGGGTGTAAGGTAGACGAAGGGAGAACCACCAATTTTGGGGGGGGGGACCAATGTGTCTTTGGGGGTGTTGGATGGGAAGGGCAGGGAGGGAAGGAACGGGCTAGACTGGGATGTGAAGAGAGGCGGCGGGAGAAGCAAAGCAACGACGAGGCAACAAAAGACCTACCGTACGCAGAAGCAGACAGGAGGAAGCACCCCAAGCTAAAAATGAAAATTTCCCATATCCATAGGATACTATCCAATCAGGGCTCGGAAACTTATCAGATTTCCCATTCTACGGCACGAAGATTATGAGCACCAGCCACAGTTTGGAGAGTTTATCAGATGGGGATCTGATTTTTCGTGCAGGAAAGGGACAGATGCGTCGTTGGTCGCTGTCCGCACCGAACTGTAGGGGAGGTGTACCGGTATCATACCAGTCTGATATGATACAGTATGATATGATACCGGTATTCGTACTGTGCCGTGCCTCGCCTGCTGCGCCAAAGGGCCCAACTTGTCATCCTACAGTACCGGTACACTAGCATAGGCCCTCAAGATCTCAAGGGATTTGGGAATTCTTTGCTCTTTTTATTGCTAGTCTAAAACCTTTAGCCCAACTGCCCAGATAGCACCAATCTGTGGATCTCACAGGAATTTTTGGTTCATATTATATCAGAAAAGTTACAGATACCTGTTGATTTCCCTTTGCTCTGCTCACCCCCCTTCCCTCTATTCCACCCAGCTGGCTAAGAGGCCCTGTTGTTAAGAGGCCCTGTTGTTGCTAGGAGGTAGGTGTTAGGACTGGAAGGGGTGATTTGATTAGATGGGGTATCCGATGATCAGATCCCACTCTCGAGATAGTCGTACAGTACATAATAAAATAAATAAAATAATTAGCATGCCCGCGTCGGACTCGACGCCATTTGGGAGATTAAAGTATATTGCTGGGAGAGTATTGAGAGATAGAGGTTGGAGGTAGGGGTTGGCGGTAGGGTGGTTGTGATCAGATTAGATCCGCCCTTTTTCCAGATTAGATCGAATTTTGAGATAGACGCTCAGTACATATTAGAGATACTGTACTCGTGCATATATTACAGTACCATACCGGTACGCCACATACCGTAATCGTGCCAAGGTTCCTGCCGATTGTGTAACAGCGCGCAGTTCCAAATCTTGCAGCACCTCTTCGAGGTGTCCAACGGCTCAACGTCATATTTTGAAGATTTAAAGGACTACAAATACAATTTCTCAACTGCTTCAAGAGATCTACTTCTTCTGTCTTTTTCCGCTTTGTAATATATCTCCTCAGCTCTTGAAATATGGGTTTTAATTTTTTTTTTTTCTGGTCCTGAATATCTTCTTTTTCACCTACTCAAGCTTCCATTTTGCCCTCACTATTTTCTTTTGCATATCATCTTCCTCTCTTTTACATACAATTGTCCATGCCTGGTATGTGTAAATAACCCCTCCCTTTTGTACTGATAGCCTTGTCCAATTCTGATAAGTTGCTTGAACTTGTTCTGCTGCCTGTGTATTTGCTAACTCCTGATAGATATGTACCCCAAAGTGTATCTGAATAAGGCTATCTTTAATAAATCGATCAAGATTTGTCTTAAAGGATAAGGAAACAGAATCTGCATCACTAAACAGCCTGTATATATTGTATGATCAATTGCCTTTGTGTGAAAGTGTTTTAAAGGCTGAAAAATCATGATATCAAGAAGCTGGATTAGATGTATAGTATGTGCAGGAAGACAAAATGGGATGATATTCTTCCTGTCCCAAAAGTTAATGAAGTCTTACATGCAGTGTGACCCATGGCTATCGAGGAGTAGTATACAATATACTTCTACTTTCAGTTATACTAAAAACTATTCAAAGTACTGTATCTATTCTAAGCTGAGTATATTATTCAAATAGCTAGTATTTGAGACTGATATTAAAACATCATCTTTCAGATTAGTTTTAATTGCTCAGTCTTCAAGGTGTATTACACCAGTAAAAATCAACATTGGGGGTAGGATATAACTATAAGCACTAATAACCTTATATAAGATTACCAGTTCATGATTTGTAGAGCTTACCAAATATGATTGATGATCAGGATCTAAGATCACGATCTATTAATCTCTTCCAATACTGATACAAAAGCCTGTCTCATCATAGTTGTAGAGGTCCTGTGGCTGGATTCTCTTCTCTTCATATACTGACTTAAAGTGATGAAACCAATTAAGTATATTTTCCAAATTGTGAGTATTTATCTATTTATAATCTAAAGTTTTTTGTTTTCTTATATGGAACTCAGGATACCTGACAAGAAAGCAGTTTGTCCAAGCTGAGCTCACAGTTGATGGGGGGGTCTCAAGATCTATCATAGGATGATTTCTTCTGAATATACTGATTGTACAATCAGTAATCATAGGAAGCTGTGCTAATATTACAATCTTGTCCAATCAATGCAGATAGAGGCAGATGGCAAGCTCCTTCTCCTCTAGTAGTTTTCAGTTTGCTACAGGCCTGTTAACCTTTGTTTAACAGCTATTCCATCATACCCATAATTGAATTTCTAGAACTTCAAATGTCCATACAGTAGCAGCAATATTTAGTTTTTTGTATCCTGATAGCTTCTGACATGCAAGCTCAATTCTGGCTTCAATTTCATCATAGCTTTCAGTCATTTTGTCAGGTACTGATCAATAGAGTGGCTGATTTGGAAGGGTTGATGGAAAATCTGGCATTGAGCCAAATCTGGTATTAAGCCATCGAGCACCTCGAAGAGGTGCTGTGAGATTTGGAACGGCGCGCTGTTACACAATCGGCAGGAACCTTGGCACGATTATTCTCCTCTCATCGCTACGGCACCAGTACCTCATCTTGCCTCCTCCTCCTCCTCCACACATTCATCATTAGACCACCACCACGGCCATCCTGTCTCATCACCGGGCCCCCGTCCCCACCATACCCAACCCTCCAAACCTCGGCCTTAGCCAGTACCACGCACTCAACATCAAACTCGCTACCATCCGATACCGACAGCCCTTGCCGCGTCGTGGTGATATCCTGTCGCTTCTCCCATCGCATCCCGTTCCTCTCTCTCCTCCTCTCGTTAAACGCCACCTATACTTTCTTCTTTTCCTTTCCTTTCCTTCCCATCCCTTAAGCCTCCCTCAACCCCTCGTCATCCCTCGTCGACCTTGAATACAGCTCTCCTTCACCTCCCCTCATCGAAATGGCATCTTCGGACCGCCTCCGCTTGATCTGTTCAGCACGAAATTACCATATTTGTGGCCGCGTGGTGAGGAATCCTTCATTCCATCACATCTCTACAATCATCGCTAACACCCTTCCTTAGCCCCTGGTTAATGTCGTTGTGCTCTTCATCGAGATGACGGGATTAGCTCGTGTAGCCATGCAATACGACCTGCACTTTGACTCCAAGCCGATATTGACTATGATGATTACCAACTCGGTACAGTGCCTTCCCCCCCGCCCCCCTCATTTGAGATGGCCTGAGCCTGACCTTCTAGATGCCCTCAAGCCCAACTTGAAAGCTAATTGTGGAGTCGTTGTGCTAGTTGCTGAACGGAGTGGCGGATACCATCGCCCAAACGGTCACCTCCATACGAGCTAAAAGCCGCAGACCTCGAGACCTTGGAAAGAAGGATAGCATCTCGATAGAGATCCACGAGTTGAATGAGAAGGGCCCCTTACCCACCCATCGAGCAGAACTCTTGACCAGCACACCACCGCCCTTTGACTTTGAACGGCTGGTGAGATATATGGCATGGGGTATGAATATGTGACGGAAGTTCGAGCAAAGCAAACAATCGCTAACCCTATGCTCTCTAGGTTTCCTTATTGCACCGCTACTATTCAAATGGTTCGGGTTTCTCTCGGATACCTTCCCCATCACACCAACCAACAGAACTGCACCGGCTCTCTGGCGTGTAGCTATTGATCAACTCGTCCTCTCTCCTATCTGTAAGTTGTATATACTCGAGAACTTTCCACTGAACTATCCGAATAATTGTGTCCATAAATTTTAGGTCTCGCAGTCTTCTTCACCTATATGACCCTAGCAGAGGGAGGCGGAAAGAAGGCCATCATTCGAAAGTTCGATATGGTTTACGTTTCCGCTTTGTACGCATCCCTTATACATGTTTGTCCCGAGTACCCTGGCTCATTAAATGTCCCTCAGGAAATCCAATTATATTCTATGGCCCGCCGTTCAAATACTAAACTTCCGAATTGTTCCTCTTTCACTCCAACTGGTTAGTCTGGAACCGTATTTCACTCAGCACGGTGCAAGCAAGCTAACACCCTCATGTCTGCAGCCTTTTGCCTCGACCGTTGGAATCGCTTGGACAGTGTACCTTTCGCTCACAAACGACGCCGCAGATTAATGGCCCGTTGTAGATTTCCATCCCATTCCCCGTAGACCCGGCCCAAGAATCTCCTAAAAACAGTCCAAAATCAAATACCCCAGGTCCGGCTCTCACGGCTGGTAGACTAACGAGAAACAAGCCAGCTTTCTTTCCACTCATTTTCACTTTCCATGCTTTCCTTTCTTGGGTCCAATTATTTTGCATATATGGTGGGATCAGGATAGGGTAACAAAGTCAATGTCTCTCGTTTATCATCATGTAGGTTTTTCCAAGGAAACCTTGGACTTGCCATTCCCTCGATTGCTGTTCTCAACTTCACTGGCTGCGAAGCCTGTTCCCTGTTCATTAGTCACTGTTGGCGTTAGGTACAAATATTTATAAAATCACTTGTGGGGGAGGAAAGAGTGACATTGCATATTTTAGGAATCTATATCCCGTAATAGTCTATGGCCCAAGCTACCCATACATATCGCACTATATCGCTGCTTCCGCGAGGTTAAAGTCCTTGCAGAGCCTCATCCGATACCCACTGCCGTCCTCCTTAGTCATGCTGAACTTATTGTACTCAAGTCGCCGGATCGATGATGCGTTTCCCGATATGGATAGGGCGGTGGCAAGGGGGTATTAGAAGTAATTATATAATCAGTGAAGCAAGATTTTCACAGTATCAGATCTACATTCGCAAGAATATGACCGAAAAATATTCTGTTGCAGTGTAGAAAGCCAAAGCACAACAACACACAATGACACTTGCCCAACATAACATAAAACTCTACTATCCCTTGTTCGATCCAGCACAATTCAAAATGCCTCCTCAAATTATAGGATTAGGATCAGCTCCAAGGATCCCAGTTCTTATGCGTGCGGTAGTTTTAGGCCTGCATTGACATGGAGGTTTGACTTTCAAGCAAATTGAGCAGAAAGTAGGAGTGAAGGAATGTACAGCTAGTGAGCTTGTTAAGAGGGCAAAGGTAGGCAATTTCAAGGCTTTTCCAGTATCATAATTCTGGACGTTGCAGTTTCAAAGGTCCAGAAGTTGAAGTTTCTGAGCTAATATGCAAATTAATAAATACTAGATAAGAGCAGCAGATCCAGAAGAGTTTGACAATGTATTAGCATGTTTAGAGGATGAGCATGGAGGAGGGAGATCTCCAAGGTTTGTAGAGGGTAGTGCAGAGTCACTGGCCTTACATGATCTGTCACAGAAAGATAAGCAGTATTGGTTAATACTCTACGAAGATGTGGTAAAAGAGATTGGTATTAGAGCAGCTCAGTCAACTTTGGAGCATATCTTTCATGACCAACATGGTCTCTTTCGCTGTAAGGCTACCTATAAGTGCTTACTATCTCCATGGCATATCAAGAAACGGCTTGCCTTTTGTCATATGGTACTTAATATACTTATTAATCATATTGTCTTTACAGATGAGATGTGAATTGAATTCAATTCAGTCCAACTACCTATAAGCCCTTACTATCTCCATGGCATATCAAGGAACAGCTTGCCTTTTGTCATATGGTACTTAATATACTTATTAATCATATTGTTTTTACGGATGAGATATGAATTGAATTCAATTCAGTCCGGTGGCAGCAGAATGTTACAAGACCCAGTGGTGTTGACCCAAATCAGTGGGCAATTCATGATAATAATCATGAACGTATGATACGTCTTATGTTTTGGGGAGCAGTGTGCATGGGTCAAAGAGGTTCCTATCATATATGGGAGAAAGATACAGAGAATGACAAAAGACAGTATTACGCTATTGTGGATCATGAGAATACGGTATGGAATTGCCAGCAAGAAGAAAATGAAGTACAGGCTGGTTTGGAAGGTACTTGGTAGCAGGCAGTACTGAAAGAAGTGAACAAGAGTATTGAGCAACAAAACTATCAGGAGGGCCGAACTTGATATCATAAGTGCTGCCAACGTACCGCCTACCAGGTTTTTAAAGAAAGTCACTTAGATTTTCAGAGCAAAGGGGGGATCAATTGGGTTTCCTACTGAGATCATATTCTGGAACCTCTGCTATATCCGTGGATTGATCAACTACAAAAGACTACTGGTATGCTGGTTACATATCTCGTTGAGAACAATGCTCCAGCCCATCACATGATATCAAAGACTGATGCAGAAATACGACACCGGAAAGGTATTATTACCTTTGATTGGCCACCAAAGTCCCCAGACCTGAACCAAATTGAACCAGTTTGGTGTGATCACAAGAGAGAAATTGCGACTTTTCAGTTTACTGGAGCAAGCCAAGCTACTGTGCAGGAAGCTAAAGGTATTTTGGAGTAGACTTGTCTGGAATATCTGCAGAAATTGATTGATCAACAATGTGGTTCTTTTTACGAGAAGTTACAATAGTGTATACTTCACGGAAGAAACAACAACTTTGATGGCTAAGAGTAGTTAAACTATTGTCCTAATAGTAAGTGCTATACCGACAAAGAATATTCTTTGAAACCATAAACTAAGACTCTTAGGAGGTGTTTGGTATACCACGATTTGATTTTGAAATCAGGTCTTGGCAATTTCAACACAAATTGTTACAAATGTTAAACTTAATCCTGCCTTGTTTTACCTGTTATAATTTGAGTTAAAATTGTCAAGACCTGATTTGAAAATCAAATCGTGGTAGGCCAAACATCCCCTTAGACTTCCTTTCTGGTTAGAAGTACCAAATGCTGCTTGGCATGCTGTCACTATCGCCTGTTCAGTCATATCGCTCTTGACAGTTCATTGCTATCACTATTACCTATTTGTTTGTTAGCACGCCGTCTTCCATCTATTTGTATGCTATTGCCGACTTGCACACTACCATTTTTGGCTAGTGATATCCATCTTTATTACTGTTTCATACATTGATGTCTGATCATACACTGCCATCCCTATTCCCACTATTATCACTCTTTGTTGCTAGGAAGTATCTACCTACAGTTGCTACCCATCGTTGTTCATCACTCACTGTTTTCCATTGCTGGAGAAAGGGTTCTGTGGATAGAAGTTGTTGGAAGGAAAGTGATCTCACAGCAGGAGAGTCTCCTGTGAGGGAGTGAGATGGGCAGAGGCTAGGAAGGCAGGGGAGGTCTTTGTAAGGTTTATGCAGAGAGTGGGATATCCAGAGGCTAGGAGGCTAGGAGACAGTAGGAGTTCTTTGAGAAACATGTTTTTCTTTTCAAGTTGTTAGCTTTCATAGCCGCAAAGGGAGCAGGAGGCAGATATAGTTGTATGGCAGTACAGGTAGCTGTATGGAGGATGAATTGTCATTCTGTAGATGTGGATCCGGTACTATGAATATTCTCCCTCACAAATTATATAATCACTTCCAACACCCCTTTGCCACCCCCCTATCCATATCAGGAAACGCATCATCGATCCGGCGACTTGAGTACTATGGAAGAGACATGGTATGACACTACCGTACCCGAGTAGCATGGCTTCCCACATGACTGGACACAGCAACCGCCGTACCAGTACTTGTACGAAAAGCAGCCCGGGTCACCCGCCATCACTCGGGAAGTAGTAGAGTATTAGATATGGTAGTCTAACAGTCTGCAGTCTGATAACGCAGCCAGAATGGTATCATATTGTATCATACCAGTCCTGCACTGTTATCACAATACCGCACCGGTGTCATATCAACAGCCCTTCCCCATTCACCATTCCATTACCCAGAAACCCACAAACCCATGCGACCAACAAACGCAAAAAGGTGTCTCCCGTCATCACGGTACCGAATGATAGCATCGCTCGCAACACTACCGGTGCAAATACGAACGTGGGTAGGCTCGAGGGTCATCTTGTCTGGCAAAACGGACTTGATCGTGATTGCCCGACGATTGGGGGTGTATATCCGCTGGCATTTTGCGGTGGGAGTAGGCTATGGTCCGGTACCGCACGGTTTGCTTCATTTCATGACCTTTCCTTTCCTTTTTTTTCTTTCCCTCCCTTTTTTAGTGGTCTTCGAGTGGTGGTGCTCTTGCTCGCTGCGGTGGGAGGGGGGAAAGGAGGGGGGGGGCTTTCGTACGATGCGGTTCCGGAGCGTGGTGCTGTGGGAACGATAACTTGCAATTGTGCTAGTGCTGTGCTCGTGCTCGTGGGGCCGTGACGTTTGTGAACACAACTGCTATTGCATATGGGCAAAAAGTCGGCCGGAGCTTCAAAATTTGGATGTATGCAGTAACAGTTGTGTTCACAAACATCACGACCTTACGAGTACTGTACTGTGCTCCCTTCGTGGCTGTCCTATTGAGGACGTTTACTTTGGCGATACCTTAATGCAAAGGCAAAGAGTAGGTTGCCGGCATGCGGAACACTAGATTTGCACACGGTACCTAAATCATTTCATCCGATCGGCGGTCGAGATTGCTGAGACATTCGGCTTTGTGACTATTGTTATCCCCCATTTCGTCATTACAGTGGTCTACAATATCCTCCTCACTTGAGGTGGCCAAGCAACCTAAAACCCGAATTTAATTTAGCTCACAGTGAACAAAAGGGCACTTTTCAATATCGTTCATGATAAAGGGAAGAAAAAAAGAGAAAAACGGGCAAAGTGGTAGGGGTGTCTTCACGCGGCGTTTTATAGAAGCAATTGCATTTACGAGCGCGAGTACAGCGTTAAGGCTTCAATCGAGAAAGAGACAAACAGACAGGGAGGCAGAAAGCACGAGACAAAACAGATAGGCAGAGGTAAAGTGCGAAGCGGCCGGGACAGTATAACACGAAACGAGACAAGACGGGACGACAATAACAAGAACCTCCCCAAAAATTAATCCTTTATCCACATTATTAGGAAAAAGCTTGCTGAATGAGATTCGGCGTGAGAACCCGTCCCGTATCCAACCAGTCCTCCTTCAATGGTTGTTTGGCCATCCAGGGTGAGCATTTGTTGAATTATTGGTCATGATGGAGTAAGAGAGGCGGGAATTTAGCGGGGGAATACGATAGTTCCAGTCAGGCAGGTTAGGGGCCTCTCATCGATGAGACCTGCGTCGGCTTTGACGGTGTATTTTCCCTAATAAGATGTTTATTATTGGCGAGGGAATCGGTAAGGGTGGGCGTGCATGATAGAGGCTGGGAGGGAGAAACTTACGGGAGGAATTTGTTTGGGGATATCAACCACCTTGGCTAGTATTAGTTTCCCCTGATCAATCGGACACTCGAGGTCGACTTCATTGACATGGTCACAGAGATCCAGCGTCTCCTTGATCAATGTAATGAGGCCATATTTGACAGAAACCTCTACGTAGGCACCCTTGGTAACGACGTCTTTAAGCACGCCAACAGCCTCAATAGTGAGTGCTTGGCCACTAGTTATGAGTTTTTGTCAACAACCAGACAGACCTCGGGAGGGAGGGAAGTGGGGGAGGAAAAGGGGGGGTATAACGTACGGGATGGGTGGATTGGGGATCAAGTCGACTTTCTCGATGGTAAGGATATCATCGGAATGGTCCTCATTGCAGTACCTCAGAGGATTCTCTCCAGGAATCGGTTTGGGCTCGCCCGCCGGCGATATTTGGCTCCCAGCGAGTTGCTGGAACAGGCTGCCCGCGGACACGGATGCCGCAAGCAAAGATACGAGAGGGAGAGTAGAAAGCTTCATGATCGCCTCGGTCGTTTTAAGGTTATTCTATCTGGAAGGCGAGGGGAGGAGGACTGGAGAAAGCAAAATAGAAAGAAGAGATGAACGAGAAGAGGTGGTGGTGGAGGTGGTGGTGGCGGTGGTGGTGGTTGAGGAGGAGGAACGAAGGTGAAAGTGGTCGGTCAGTGTGTTGACTTTATCGAAAGCAAGAGAGAGGCTGGGGAAAGGCTGATGCGATGCTGAGCATGACCGGTGACGCCACGGCCGGAGGAACCGCCAAGCTCGGAACCTGCAGCTCGGCTAGAGCGTCAAGCCAACTCCACTCCTCCACACCTTCGTCAATTTAACCCGATCGATCAATCCATCCAGACATCAAGAAGTCTTCCCCGGTTTTGACGAGTCACCTCCTTCATCGTGAATTCTGTTTCCCTATGGCTTCTGGGTACGGCCTCGACGGTGGTATGTTGATACTTGCGCTAAGAGAGGGGTTATCAGTGGTTCCACCCCACATTGTCACGATCAGAGGCTAATTATCGTTGTCGATTATAGGTGTTAGTAGGGTACGTCTGTCCCTCCCTCTCCGTACAGTCTTGGAGCTCACGCTGGTATTGCGTTCAAGTGCTTTCCTTTCTGGCAGGATTTATTGTCCTGCTATGTGGTGAACACTGGGACTACGACGAGCGATGAGGGGAAATGGAAGTGTGTTCCGCAGAGAGATGATTACTACGAATGTCTCCACCACAAGAAGGAGGTTTGTGAGCCAGAGCGAAAATTCGAGTCACACGGATCATTATTATACGGGGATTGAGTTGCGGCCGACTGACTCCTCGAAATAGATTCGAAAAACTCAAGCGATAAAGGCCGCCTATAACCGCCGTCTCAAACAGGATCCGAATTTCGATACCCGGAAACCGGAGGAAGTAGCGGACATCAGGAGTTTAGGGTTACTGCAGAAAAAGTAAAACTGCTGTGGTGAGGATTGGGTGTGGTCGCTGGTTGAGGAGATACGTGTATATCGATATACGTGCATTAGATCTACAATATTCTCCAGCATTTTCGTATCGTGCCAGAAAAGCCCCAATACCCCAGAAACTCTCGCCCCCGGAGGTGTATCATTACGGCGGTGGTGTTGATTGCCCAAACCGCGCGCACTTTCGCCAATATAAAAAACGTGGAAGAGTATATAAATTGAGTCTCGGACTCCCAAGGTATTTTAGATACAAGTGCTAGCATTACTCGACAGTAGACTTTCCCATCATACAGAAAAGAAAAAAGCGAAAACATGCAAACGCCACATGCAATGCATCGAAACCCACCATCTATGAATGCAATAGACAAAAATCGTGCGTTACAGTTCATAGTTCATAATCATCATTCCACCCCAAACTATCATATATGGAGATCTCCCTGTCCCCACCAGAAGCACCTGCCGGCAGAGTTCGCTTTACGGGAGTTTCGCGAATGGAGCCAAACAATTTGACACCGCCATCTGGTGAGGATCCAGGAGGCTGTGCGGGCCTAGAGTCCAATACAGAGCACGAAAGGGAACGAGAAAGCCCGCTATTATTTTTCGGCGTAGCCAATGCAATGCAATTGCCAGCTCCAAGGTCGGCACCCGTCGATCTCGGCTTCTTAGGAGTGACAAACATATTTTTGGTAAAGTTTAAGTGAAGCCTCGGTGCATTCTCTTCGGGTGCCCCAAAGGGGCTAGTAGATGGGACACCATCTTCTTCCATCATCCACTGCTTTTGTAAGGGGCGGATCGGCGTACTTGCAACCTCGAATCGCGTTTTTGGATTTGCGACTTCGGGTAAGTCATCCTGTGGTGCAGCACCACTCTCATCCTCGAGCAGAGGTGGAAGGCTTGGTTGGGGTTTTGCCGTCCTTCTGCGCTTTGGGGTTGCCATAACTTGGATATTTGCCAACGGATTTCCAGGAACCTTTCTTGCCCCTTTGGAGAGTCAGCGAAGGGAATATCTTTAATGGTCAAAGGTGTTATACTTTTATTGGAGCCAGTTGTAAGTCGCTTTTTAGCATCCTCGACAATATCAGCTGCAACTGCAATACGGTTTGGCTTTTTCAAGGCATTGATTGCATCCTTTAATTCTTCGTCCACCTTCTTCTTTTGTACTGCTTTCGAGCTGATCTGTACTTGTCTTTTGACAAAGCTCTTGGAATTCAAAGTTCCTCCACGCATGTTGGCTTTTGACACGGATGCTGCATCAGCTGCGACAAGAGCAGCCAAAGAATCCACACTTGCTTCTCTGGTGGCGCCGGCGACAGCCGGAGCAGTGATGGAGCGAGCAAAGCCCGGGGCTTTCCTCATAAGTTTTCGCCCACCCGTATTCGGGTTGGACGCATCCTTATTGCTATGAGTAGTGGTCGACGAGGCCGATCGACCCCCGCACTTTTTGTTGATTGATTTGCACTCCTCTGGGAGCCTAGAGGCATAGCTTTCAACCGTTAGCTTTTCATCCCCATTGCGTAATATATGGTGTTCATACAAAGCAAGCACAACCTCGACACAAAAATGCCTGAGGTGGTCATGTTCTTTATCCATAACAAGTTTTTGCTGCGTCGATTCTTCTTCGAGCCCTTCGGATACCGAACCAATAGACCTCCAGATACATAAGCGGTCAACCAGTAAGTCGAGTAGCAGAGGATAATTAGGCGTATCCGTCTTAGCCTTTTTTTTTTTACCCTTGCGTTTTGAGGATCCCCTGTTTTTTTTAGACGTCACATCTTTGCTTCCATCCCCACCTGTTGGTGTAACTCGGTCTCGCTGCAAAGACATTATCTCGAGCAAGAGAATGATTTGCAACTCAGTTCTGCGATGAGGTCAGCAGGCAAAAAGTAGTGATCGGACACGTGCGCGCATGCGTACTCCCGGATTTTGAGCTCTTCGACTCTCCTCTTCAACCATTGGTCACTAGCCCGCACCAATCCATCCTGAAACGAGGCACTTCTCCACTCTTGCACATACTCTTCCTCGCCAGCACGCAGCACTTCATTTTCCTGAACCTTCTCTTCTAGAGCTATTTGGGGGATTGTGCTGCGGAACTTGATGTCCATTTTCTCAAAAGGAAGAAGCATACTCTGTAAGAAAATGATCAATTCTTCGCTAGGTGCCGTAGGAAGTTCCGAAGAGTCGCCACGCATAGCAACTCGAGCGCGAGACAGAGTTGATTTCGCAAAGTATGCAAGTGACGTCTTCCAAACATCATCAACCAATCAATATACGAAGATTCTAAGCCCAGATTGAATCCTTACCTTGGCAATATAAAGAGTTTTGAAATACTGTTTCCTCGTATTCTCAAGAATATCAGACAGCGTCGGTGAAGCAGGCTCTTTTGCTAAAGCTTCAATACCTGGTGAGGGGGGGGGCAGCGCCCTGGTTGGAGTTTGTCTGTCGAACAAAGCTTTCATCAGCATTCAATACACACGGCAAACGGTAACGGAGACCAACAGCGATGCCTGGTTACCCCGAAGAGGTTCGGAATCGGGGGAACCCATAGTCAAAGTGCCAATAGGATCCGGGGAAGATAGCAAGTCTTTCACCGTGCAATCGCTAATCCTCAAGTGAGACCACCATTCACCACCCAATCGCCCGTCTCCAACCCCATCAAACCCCAAGTTCGGAGGTTCATGTGGAGCCTTTCTCGCCAATGCCACAGTTTTCCTCACATCCCTCATTTTCAGTTGTGTTGACAGCTTAAAAATGGCGTATACCCCATCCCGAACCTTCTCCACAGCAGCCAACTGCCTCTCCCCGTCAACTTTGGCTACCAGTATCTTCCCGGGAACCTCTAGCACCGGCAGATTATTCGCAAAGGAGAAAAGACGTGAGGGAGTTCCGGCAAGCCATTGCAATGGTACGAAAGAGCGGGGTAGGGCAACGGCTGGAGTGAGCTTTAGAGAGGAATCAAACACAGATGAAGAGTACGGCTATGAGATGAAGGGTCAGCCAGAACTCAGAGAATACCCAGGGGAACAGGTGAGGGGAACGTGCGCACCCCTATGATGAAAGAATCTCCAAGCACTGCTTTCTCACCCTCGCGCTTCCTCTTGCGAGAAGAGGAGGGAGTGGGTACTGGGTTGGAAGACGGTACGACATCAAGCGTGGAGGGTTCCATGTGTGGTTTGCGGAGTCTTCAAAGTCAAGAAATCGGAGGTGTATCATACGGTAGTCGCATTTTATCCTTCCACAAGGAGGTTAGCGGGGCTACGCGTGGTGTCGCGCTTCCGCCCTGAAGTTTGTTATCATACTGGTACACTAACCCCTAACCCTGGATTGCCAGGGGTCCCTTGGAGGCATCGCCACAAAGTGCACAATGACATGTCAATACCAATACTGAACCGGGAGTGGATTATGATATATACATGTCGACCCTCCTATAAAATAGATCAAAACCGGATGCAGAGAACTCTTTCCTCCCTTGCCCAATACCACACCACTGCTTCCCGTTGCCCCTAACCCTAAAACCCCCCCAATACCACTCTTTAGCTGTCGTATCATATCACAATATGAATACTATGATAGCATCATACCGTGCCCGAGCATGGCACCGGCACATGTAGGGGGCATGGTTGTTGCAGCGGGAATAAACGGGACCGCACCCCAAGAATTCCATGATGCCAAAGGGGGGCAAGGGAGAGAAAGCCGGGCTTCGGTGAGGGAAATCCCCCACCTTGCTCCCCGCTTTATGTTTCCTATCATGTGATACCAGTAAGTTACTCGAGTATGATACGGTTTTGTAGCGCTGCGGGTGCTCTCGCGAGACTTCGACCGTTGTGGGGTTAAGCCAATGGTATGAGGTGCGGGGTGCATTGGCGGTATCATAGGTGGGTTGTTCCGAGTGAGTTCTTATGACGCAGCCGGCTTTTTCTAGGAAAGTTTGGCGGTCGCTATCCACGGGAAAGCTTTTCCGATTTTAAGAAGATGACGGATATGTGGCTAGAAACCTGGTGCACCGATTCATGCTTTAACTTTCTGGAAATATGAACCGGAAGGCCATGCGTGATCCTTGGGTTGAGACTGGGGCATTTTTTGTTTGGGAGCCTCAAAGCACAAGCAATGACTGCCCGCAAAATACGGGTACCGGTAATCTGCTTGGCAATTAAGTTTAACACGAGGCTGCCGGGTATGATAGAACTACAAGTACGGTATCTGGTATGCGCTGCACTGCTGACAGTAAATTTATCGCACGGGTTCATGGTAACCATTCAAGTACGGCACCCGAGCACAGGAGAGCCGAATCAGGAAATTCAGAATGCTCGCGGATCTCAAAGTTAGCCGGACACCTTGGCGCCAAGGGCATGCGCTTTTCATGTGCCTTGGCACTGGGGTGCTGGGATACAGATAATATTTGCGAGCTTGTTGACCAACCCTGCCGTAGCTACAGCAGGGTGCCCCAGCGTTGAGGTCTTGCAATACGGCGATACCGGCACGGTATGATAAGCATCCATCACAGGGTAAGGTTAAGCTCTGTCCAGGGCACGAGTGGTACTTGTATGATCAATAGCAATGAAAGTGAACCTATGGCAAACAATTACCGGTGCTTTGGGCATTATTGGTAACGGTGGCTTCTCCTGGCGAGGAAGCTGAGAACCAGCTATCGACACTGGTTTGTTGGAGTAACGATACGCCACGAGCAAAGAACGGGGAAGGAAGACAAGAGAGAGAGACTCTGCGAAAAGACTCCGGATGTGAGGAGAATGCGGTTCTGGACCGACCAGATGGCTAGGATATGGCTCTGGATGCGAGATGGCGGAGTCCCTCTCTTGGGCCCAACGTCCCTGATAGGCCGAGATGCTCAAGGGCGGTTGCAGAGCTTACTCGAGTACCGTAGCGGCCCAATTTGCCAAGGTCTTTCATGGACGAAAGAAGCGGATCGCCGAGATCCACACTGCTACAAATGGCTAGATTCAGGGGGACAGGCTTGCCGCGCCGCCAAAAAGGATTCGGACCCTTGACTTTTCGGTGTGGAGAGAGAGGGATGGAATTCTACCGTATCCCTCTCTCCCTCGCCCTTGGAGGCGAGAGGAGTGGTGTTATGAGTACTAGTATCATACGGTGCCGGACTCGAGTGCCGGTGGCTATTGGGGAACCCATGGTACTCGAGCATTTGGGGTGGGAATTGGCACCAGGAAAAGCACTCACCCATTCGCCGGTGCGAGAAGGAAACTGCACTCGGGACGGGAGGGAGGGAGATCATAAAATCAGATTATGATGATTGCCATACGGTACCGGTACCAGTGGAAAGATTGAGAGGGCGAGCCAACGGTTGGACTCGGGGGATCCCCTTGCAGCACTTTGGGGCACTCGAGCTCGGTTAGAGTGGAGGTACGGTACGAACGATTTCTCACGCCCAACGAGTAATTAGCGCCAGCCAGCCACCTTTGGATATCACTCGATAATTTTATCCCTTTCCCTGTCCATCAGCATCTCTCACATGGGGGGGGGGAACGCGCTGAACCTCGCTCGTGTTGGCGCTTGGAGAAGCTTTACTGTACTCGTACTTGTACACCCTCCCCCGGTCGACCTTATTTTTCTTTCTTTTTTTGCCTGGCTGACCGGCAGGGGTCCGGCGAGGGGCCAGCCGGTGAGACCGGGCGTTTGTTGGTTGCCCGCTTTTTCTGCAGGGCTATCCACCGGTATTGGCGAAATTTGTTTGCCCATCGTTTTTCTGTATGCTTCGAGCAGCTCGTAGCCTCGTATCATACCGCTTCATCACTTTGACTCCCCCCGCCGGATATCCCCCTGCACCTCATCTTGGGCTTCCATACGACACCACTCCACCCTATCTTGCAGTGGCCTTCATCTCCATTCTCGTCGGATTCCTCTTCTGCTCTTTTCCCCTTGTCAGGAACCTGGGTTGCTCTCGTAATAGCTCTCCTGCAGGTCCTGGAGCCACTTGGAAAGACCTATACCCAAGCTATCACACTGTACCGGCACTGTGCTATACAAGTACTCAAATCCCGCTCGTTGCTGGTCACTTTGTATGTTGGGACGGAACTTTACGTCTTCCCCCCCCCGCAAAGTCACGCTCCTTCGCCCGTAGTTCACTTATTAGCGGTACTCGAGTATCGGGAACACACCGTCTTTGAGGCCTTTTCAGATATCATATTTTGCCTCACACGTACGCTTCTAAGACCCTCTTACTTCTTCCACTTTCTTGCGGGTGCACTCGTACTACGAGCAGTTACCAAAGAGGGAACAGGGAAGGGGAAGCTGTCTACAAGTAGAAGCGGGATTTGAATTGCTGTAAAATCAAAAAGGAAAAGTTAGGGCAAAAAGGGACCGCAAAATATACCCCCACCGCTACATCTTCCCCTGTCGAGTCTTAGCATCCACCCACACAACACTCGGCTACCTCCAACCTCTCAACCCCCCACCCCAAATCGCCTAGGACCCTCTGCTGGTCGGACTCCCGTTTGATTTGATTGATCGATTAGCGTTGATAGGCCTCGTCTTGCCCCGAACAGAGGATAGCTCAACAATTTCTGCACCACATCCAGCACCTGTCTTTGCGAGCATAGACCCCCCCCCCCTTTCCCCTGTCTTTTGCCCCCGGTGAGTGCTTCCTAGTTGGAATTCTTCCTGGGGGAGACACGATCCGAGAGAGAAGGACTGTGGGAGAGAAAAAGAAAGCAGCCATTTCGATCGATCGAGACAACTGCAATTGTAACATGAATTCCTACTGCCTATCTTCGGAGCGGAATCACCAGCTTCCACCCTCCGCGCACTCTCCTCCTTCATCTCTACGACTACATAGTCGTTTGACTTCTCCACCCTACTCACCTCAGTCACCGGTCCGCCGAAAGCCCGTGCCTCGCGGCCCCTCCTCTATCGTTTCCCCCGTCGGTACACAGACTCCAGATCAGTCACCCAGACAACCGTACTCTGACAGCGAATACTCCCCTCCGCCGGGCGCAGCTCGCTCAATACAGCTTGGCGTGGCCTCTCCTGCCCCCTTCAATCTTCCGACCTTGGACTCAGGAGAATTTGTCGTTCGGGATTTAGACAGGTACGGGACAAAACTACTCTACTTTCTATGGCATGTTCCGGAGACCGCTTCCTCTGACATACATCTTCCTCTCCAGATACCCACACGGGGACTCCCCCAGTCTTGAACAACGTTCGTGGATTTCTTCTCCTCGTGGTGAAGTTGATATTCGAATACAGCAGCCCTCACCTCGCCCCTACCCTACATCTCCTTTGGTGCCCAAATCTGGCCATGCGAGAGTCTGGAGTGAGTCTTCACTGAACAGATCGAATACTCCAGAGCAAGCTTTTGCACTGAACCGGCGAGCCAGCTCCGCGATGGCGAGCTCGCCTCATGCGGCACCCAACTTGAACCTCCCGGAGGGATCATACCGGACACACTCCCCTTCAGCTTCGGACGTGACAGACGAGACAAGCAAGCCAAGGTCGCCCAACAGCAGATTCACCTCCTTTTTCAGATGGGGCAGTACTTCAGAACAAGGAGGGTCGACTTCCACCTCAGTTTCTGATCGAGGACCTTCTCCAGCACCTTCTCCGAAGACACTCGTTGCACCTTCTACATCACCGCCGAACCGGTCGGTACCACCTGCAATTGATATACCACTCGCAAATGCTAGGTTATCTGCCGGCCTACACTCGGATTCAGGGGTCTCCCTAGCACCTCCAACCCCCTCGTCCTACGAGGCCATCGAGGAAGAGGTTCGTTTGGTTTCTGCGGATTTGGCGGCGTCGATCCGTAGGGAGATGGACTTGGAAGATCTTGTTGAGAGATTACAGGCGGAGGCCGCGGAAAGGAATGGAGAGGGGAAACGGACGAGCGACTATTTCTCTGATGCCGGAAGTTCGACAAGATATCTGGACATAGAGACGAAGGTTGAGGTAGATGTTGAGAAGTTGACGAGAAAGGCGGAACAAGAAAAGTCTCAGGTCCGGGTGGAGCTTCTGGGGAAGATACAGGAAGAGAGACAACAGCGAAAAGTCATGGAGTCACGTGTTAAAGACCTCGAGGAACAAGTTGCTAGGGTAAGAATACATTATGTTTCATTAGACGTAAAAATATAGTGTCCTGACTGGGAGTTTAGCGTCAGAGTGCGCAGTTTCTAGCTGCAGATACTTCGGGACGGATCAAGGAGTTGGAAGTTACTCTGGACGAAGCGAAGCGCCGGCTTGCAGAGGAGCGGCAGATGAAAGAAAACTATGAAGATCTGTTGACGGCCCTGAGGGGGGAATTGGAGGAGCATCGGAATGAGCGTGATAATCTCAGGGACGAAATCGTGCCTCAGCTCCGGGCCCGGATGGAGGGATTGGAGTCGGAAGCATCGGAATTGCAAAAGCTCATGTATGAACATTCTCGGATGCAACAAGAGTTGCTCAATCTCAAAAATGAGAATGCATCGTTAGCTTCGACGGTCCGCAATCAGACTCGACAATCCCACCGGTTTTCTGTTCCTGCGTCAGGATTTGCAACACCCACTTCATCCGGCCCAGGTCTCCCCGTGATATTGAACGTGAAGGATAAAGAGACGTTGGTGGAAAAGGTGAAAGATATTGAGGAACAGCGGGATGCTCTCCACGCGGCATTGAAGAGCTTACTCGAGAGACAAAAATACGAGAGCCGGAGGGCTAAGGAGAGAATCAGAGTGTTGGAGGCGGAGCGTGACAAGGCGCTTCAGCAAACAGATAGGCGATATGGAAAGGACCGGGAAATGAGGTCCCTTCGGAAGGAAATGGAGCGATTACGCCAACGAGCAGACGATGCATTAGAGCAAAAGTTTACTTGTGAGCGGGGTCTTGGGACGTTAAAAATGGACTTGGAAAAGGCGGAACAGGAAACGAGCTCGTTACGGACTCTTCTCCAAGAACATGATGCACTGGTTAGCAAGCATACCGAGCTTCAGGATTCCCATACACGCCTTTCCAAACAAGTGTCACAGTTGAAGCAAGAAATCAGTGGTGAGGGTGTGGTATCATTGTCTCTGCAACAGGCCTACCGTGACCTTCAGGATATCCATGCGAGAACCATGGCGAGATTGGGCGAAGTCGAGGCGGACGGAACTGACCTTTCAACTGATCGTGAGCAGAGTCTTTCGCAGGCTCACGGGGAGTCACGGCGCGCTATCGGGAAGCTGCAGCAGGGCGTCGCACAGGCGGAAGCAGAGAGAGATACCGCGCAAGTAGAAGCCGAGGCCTATCGCAAGCGGTCGGAGTCCCTTGCGGAGTCGGAGAAGAAACACATGGCGGAGGAGAGAAACCTTAGCATGCAGTTGAGGCTCTCCACAGAGCGCATCGCAGAATTAGTTGTGCAAGTGCAGGCTCAGCTTGAGTCGAACAATGCCTTGAGGGATCGTTTGGCAGATGCCATTGGCCGCGGAGAGGAGGAGCAGAAGATGTCGGCAAAGAGAATTAACGAGCTCCAGGGGAGGCTAAAGGAGTTGGAGGATAAGGTTCTTGAGGCGCAGCAAGAGACAGAGGATGCTGTCGCTAGACATGAGCAAGAGGTCAAGCAGCTGAAGGAGACACATACTTCGCAACTGCGAAGATTGAAATCATCAGCTCTGCGATCACCGTCCCAATTCGGGCCCACTGGGTCCCCATTATTATCTCCCCATCTCAAGTCGCCCGGACTAGAGTGGACGGGGAACCGAAAGTCAAACAGCTCAATTCCCGACGAGGCCAAGGTCGAATTCCTAGAGAAGCGTGTTCAGGAGCTCGAGGAGGCTCTAGTACAGGCAGACAATGAGATGGCTGAAGTTGTCAGTAAGATGAACATGGCGCAGATTGAAGTCTTGGAGCTCCAATCCGAGAGGTGACCCCCCAATACCTTTGGCCAATATAATACAGGAATGAAGTGTTAATAGTAATAATAACAGAGATGACGCCATGCACCAGACAAGACGACTACAAGCCGACATTGCTGCTGAAAGAGTGAAATACCTTGAATCAATGCCATAATTTCGGCACACTCCTACCTTCCCCCCTCAGGGTTAACGCATGCTACGCCCATCAGGTTTATGAGGCCCCGACCTCGCTTTATCGTTCTGACTTTTTTCCTTTGACTTTAAAAGGCGCAATTTTCAATTTTGACTTCAGCTCCGAGCATCCCCATTCCTCCTCCGCCTTGCTCAATTCTATTCTTTCATTTTATTTTCCTTTTCGTTCTCGGGGTTTGATCTCGTATTAGCAAGCACGGCATAGCGCGGTTCGGGTCTTTGATTCATTCTCAAGCCATAAAGGTATGTTTGGGTTATTGGTGCTCTGGATTTTTTTTCTTTTTTTTTCTTCCTTGGTATTATTTCCTTCACGGTCACTCGTTCGCCGGGGCACCTAGCAAAGCTTGTTGCTATTGTGTGCGCGTGCATAGTGCTCTCCTTAATATTATCTCCTTAATTTCCATCGCACAAGGTCTTTTTGACAATGCTTGTGAATGCAAAACGTACCCTACGATATCTGAGTACAGGCGGGCCGGCCCATTTGTTCATTCTATGATATATATTTATATATACCTGGTTTTTTCTTTTTCTCTTCCTTCTCCTGTTTCAGCTTGAGCTGTGCTTGTTGCGGGAGCTTTTTTTTTGATTTTTTTTTGTATTTTACCCTTTATATATATAACCGCCCTTCATCGGATGTATTATGGTACTTGTGCTTGTATCATAGTCACAAGTATGTATGTGTGATACTGTAAGTAGGGTTTGAACTAATCTACTCCTTCAACGCGGGGCGATTCTGGCAGCGAGGGCTGATGCAAGGTTTATTTTATCATATCATGCCCTGGAGGTCTTGTCCACCGTGGTAATGTGATGTGGTGGACGGGCTCGTGGAGCACGACGGCGCATCATACCACAGCAGCGTAATGTAAGTTCAAGTCCCGAATAGCCGAGAAAATGTGTGAGACTACGGTACTCCACACTGTTTTAAGGTGTTGCTGAGCGGAGCCTTCCTTTCGCACCCTCGTGAATGCCAGCCACAAAGGTGTCCATCCATAAAATACCGGAACAAACCAATTTATCAGCTACGCCGTGAAAGCCGCCGCCACATCACATTACAATCCACCGAGTGATACTTGTAGACACGGAGTGAGTGGGTGAGTGAGTAAAACGATTGGCACATCACAGCATGGGAGTTTGACACCGCACGACATAATCGAAACTTTTATATAATATATAATTATTATATACCACTCTAGTACTGGACGTCCGTATCGTAATTTGGTGAATTAGCATTGCGCGCTGAGAACCCGGGAGACGGGGGGGGGGTACGGTACTATATCATACTCTGTATCATACATGAATCCGTAGC
>PYWC01000039.1:669213-690537 GCA_003182015.1 Tuber magnatum
TGTACTTTGTACTCTACACTTTCGTGGCACAATGCTTATTGCACTTTACGGAGGGGTTCAGTTTCGCTGGGGATGGTTCTCCCATATCGCCATCTCTTGTGCGACGGCTAAGAGGATGGTCTGGCTTAACAAGCGAGGGGGAACTGATCCATCTATGGAAACTATGGAAGAGCGGCCGTGGGCCTACAAGACCAGGAGTGGGCTCGGAAATATTTGGGTGGTTTGGAGACTCTCACTTTGGTCTTGATCGTATTGCACTGCTACAAGGTGGTGAAGAGTATCGTACCTACCCGTTGTGATGTTGTTGAACCATTTGTCCCTGGTGATGCGGCAGTGGCGCTGTTGGCTGCGTTGTTTGGTTCGGGTTCCTGATTGCGCCACCTTTCTGGTCCAGTGGTGGATAAACAACAAAAATATCAAATATTATGATAGGGGGGGGAAGGGAGGACGTACGAGGTAGATTTCTAACACCCGGGGGTCCCAGGTTTTGTAGAATGGTCGGGCACGGACGTATTTCTCTGCTTCGGCCATGGATGACCAGACGTCTTGTCGTTTTGCGGACAGGACGGAGGGGTGTGGGGATTGGAATAGGAAGTTGTCTTCTATGATTGGGTCCAGGAGGAGGATTGAAGTGAAGAGGGAGGGGTGGATAAGGGCGATACGAGCACTGGGTTCATCGTTAGTGCAGCACTCGGGATTCACTATCGAGATCTTGAGGGGCCCAAAGGGTATTTGTATTTAGTGGATATGGAGATCCTTACATAGTATGACCGCCATAGCTGTGTCCCATTCCGATTATCGGGGGTTGGAAGTCTTGGGGTCGTTGGTTGACCATATGCAGTACATCTCTGGAGTGGTCATTCCAGCAAGCTGCAAACCATTAGCTCTCTATCATCTAATAGCCTATCGAGTGGTGGGGGAAAGCTCACGATCGTCCCCAATAACCTCCTCATTAAGCACTCCCGAAGCACCTTGGTGAGCAGCATCAGGAGCCCAGATCGACCTTATCCTCAATCCAGATTTTTCGTACTCTACCAATAGATGATCGAAGAAGGGTTCGTAGAGCTCCTAGCTCCTGTTATTAGCACCCAATCATACCGCGATCTGCCGGCCCTGAAACAGGGTTAAAGTACCTTATGAATCCCGTTAGCGTGGCAAAATATAATGGTAACATCCCCAGGCTGTTCTGGCCTTCCAGCATTTGATCCCGGAGTATACTTGTTCACAGCGAGCTTCAGCTGCGGGGGATTCGTTGCGGAAACGGTGCCCCGGGGAAACCCGCGCAGGTGAGATGCGGTGAATACATGAGGAGTAATATGAAAGCGTGACATTCCTGATTTCTGGGGAACGGCCTGCAGCAGGCTAGGGCGTATAACAGCACGAGCGACAGGTAAGGGAACTGTGGGGTTCGATTGATTTGGTGGTTAATCGGGGTAAAGGCTTGGGGGGTGGAAGAGTGACTTAGTGCGTATTATATATATGCGCTTACCGCGCTAGAACTACCGAAGACGAAGAGGAGTGGCGAGGTGGACTACCGGTAATAGAACTGTCTGAGAAAGATCTCCCGGAATCCACAGCTAAATTGTGCAGGCACCGGTGGCATCTCACTTTCCGCTACTGGGTGGATTAGTTATGCTTGCAGTGCATCAGTAATTCCATGCACTCTCTTCACGTTACCGTACCCGCAGTGGGGTCGAACTTGCTCCTCGTATCGATCGACGGCCCGCTGTGCTATTGCTGTGCCAGTAATACTTCTCCCACGGTGTGCTCGCCGGTAGACTACAGTATACTGAATGAAGCTCAGTGTCCCAGCAATGCTTGTCTGGATCGGGGGGAGATCGGTTTCTGCCCCCCCCCCCCCACCCCCCCGGTGGGCGCCGAGGTTAACTCAGAGCTATGATAGTCGCACACTACCGGTAGCTTAATGAGTAGAAACAGGCGAGATACGAAGGACGAGCTATGATTGGTTCTCTAAAGGTGTTGTATGATATCCTGCAAGCCAACTTTTGCGGACTTTTCAAGGACGCCTTCGCGGTGCTGGGTTGAGGTGGGGGGAAAGGATGTAAGCAGAGTCTGATGTTTGACGAACCCACAACGGCAAACGACAGCAGCGCCGGGTTGACCCCGGCCTCGAGCGGAGTTGGCACAAGTACCGTAGACACAATGGCACTTCCGGCACTTTACCAGCACCGTACTCGAGTACCATGGGGAGCTGCAAACTGTAGCCGTTAACACTTCGGTCAAGCCCTGCCGAGTCCCGGCTTTGCGCCGCATAAAGTGCGAATAACTCTGGCAGAAGGCGAGGAATACTGGTATCATACTATAGGTGTTCTGGTGCTTAGCCCGGTGGGGGCCTATAATAAATGACGGGCGCCTACAGGTATGATACTCGTGAAGGATTGACTACAGGTGGGTGTGGAAAGCGGTTAGGCGCAGCAGCTTGTACTGTACATACCGTATTGCGAAAAACTGTTACTGTAATGGGATCCAACCTGGGCAAACAATCCATGCTGTACCATACCGTGTCAGGAAAACGCTAATCCTTCTTAAGAACTTTTTTGCCCTTGAATCCGGAGATTAGCGACCGAATGGGGATAGCGAATCGCAAGAGTTACAATACCGTAATACAGTACCGGTACTTGAATACGGTAGCGACCCTGTTACCTGTTACCGGGGTACAGTACGAGTACCATGAGCCTACCGACCCTTCACATTACCGGCGGCTTGATGCCTTTTGGTCTCCAATAGTGGAAAAGTACTGTACTTTGTACTCTACACTTTCGTGGCACAATGCTTATTGCACTTTACGGAGGGGTTCAGTTTCGCTGGGGATGGTTCTCCCATATCGCCATCTCTTGTGCGACGGCTAAGAGGATGGTCTGGCTTAACAAGCGAGGGGGAACTGATCCATCTATGGAAACTATGGAAGAGCGGCCGTGGGCCTACAAGACCAGGAGTGGGCTCGGAAATATTTGGGTGGTTTGGAGACTCTCACTTTGGTCTTGATCGTATTGCACTGCTACAAGGTGGTGAAGAGTATCGTACCTACCCGTTGTGATGTTGTTGAACCATTTGTCCCTGGTGATGCGGCAGTGGCGCTGTTGGCTGCGTTGTTTGGTTCGGGTTCCTGATTGCGCCACCTTTCTGGTCCAGTGGTGGATAAACAACAAAAATATCAAATATTATGATACATCAATTCATGACCACATGGCTAATCCTCTTGTGATCCAAAAGTGTGATAGATGTTCCCGTGGAGGGAAATTTTTCCACCCGCACAGGAAGATCAATCTTATTGTTAGAGACAGGACTTTCTTGCCGCATATGTGTCTGGGCCGTTATTCTTGTATAACGCCCATCATCTATACTGTGGCTATGGGCAAAAAAAAAAAATACAGCTTGGGTTTCCCTCCATTTGTCTCCGTAAATAATGGTATCCGAGGCTCCCGGAGGGGCAAGACTTTACCGACCCCCCCCTCTCTCCCTCTTAGCGTAGGCTTGTCGGTATATGTGGGGTTTCTGGGAGTATCATAGTTACCCAATGGCGTGCTGGAGGAACTAAGGGGTATTCCATCGCCAGATATGGTGGTTTTCCCAGTACGGTGGAACACCGGGTACGCGAGGAGGCCGGAGGAGATGTAAGTTGACACGGATCACCATTTTCCTCAATTCACTTTCTCCAGCTTGCCGTGGCCGAGTATCTCTGGGTGATAGCCTGTGCAGAAACATCTCTGGGCTTCCGTCGTGTCTGACTACCACCGGGCCGGGCATCTCACCCTATCATACCGGCACAGTAAAATATCGGGCTCCGACACTGGTGCGTGGTTAAGAGTTACTTTTACGAATCATGCTTTATATCTGCTTAAGCCTACAACTGCTACCGGTATTGTACTGTACGAGTACGGTTCTGGCACGGTGCTGCTCACAAAGAGTCACAGCTCATGGGTAGACAGCCGCTGACCAAGCGATACCCCCCAAAAAAAACAATTTCCCCACGACCGTCGCCATTCCTCCACTTAAGTCTGTCCGCCAAATTCTGTTCGACATGGCCGATGACAGAATGGGCCCCAATCCAGTACCGGTACCTGCTCTCGCCAACGATGGCGGGACCCCCGCGCTGTTCAACGAGGTTACCTTCTACATAGTTGAGAGCCCGGAACTCCCCCATGAAGCTGCCCGAGAGGTATGAATTCAGAGTTTGTTGCGGATTGCGATGGGTTTTGGCATTTTATTATTTTACTTTTTTTTTTTTACTGACAAATTAGTAGATCGCCCGGATGCTCATTGAAAATGGCGCTATGGAATCTAAGCCTCTTGGAACGGGCCCTACGATGCAACTGGACTTGCAAGAGATTACTCATATCATATCCTCTACAATTGATTTTCCAGACTACTCGGAGGCTGGGGGTCTTATGATCCCGGTGGTTAAACCGGAGTGGGTCGACTTCTCAATACAGAAGAACCGTATCGCCCATGTGCGCCCATACACCCCCGACCCTAGATTTTTCCTTTGTGGGATCATTGCTACAATTGCGGAGCTACCGGTTGGGGACAAGGAGGCAATTTGCGGGGGGATAATTGCTATGGGCGGGCAGTATGGTAGCAACTTGACAAAGTTTACAACTCACATAGTCGCATTGAATATGGACAATGTAAGTTCGGGGCTGCATTTCTCCGGTTTAAGAAATAAAAGCAACCCTAACTTGATGACTACTGTAGGAGAAATGCAGGCAAGCTGTGGCCAAGAGGATGTCGGTCAAGATCGTTTTGCCGCATTGGTTCGACGATTGCCTCAAGCTCGGGCGTCGCATTGATGAAGCACCCTATCTCCTCCCAAATCCTGAAATTGAACGAGTTGCAAACTTTGAACCAATGCCTCTACCGAAAGGTCCCGACCTAACCTATAGCCATGCACATGATGGAGGGGCAATGGCTCTTGACCCTCCATCTCCAAAGCGCAGCTCGTCAGTGTTTGAACGCAAAAAGATTCGATTGGGCGAAGACTTGGAATTGAGCCCTCGACTGAAGTCGGTTATAGCTACTGTTGTTGTTCAAATGAAGGGTGAGGTTGTGGACAAGGTGGATGGTGCCGATATATATGTTGGTCAATTCCGGGATGGAGACGAATATCTAGAAGCGAGCCGTGCAGGCATTCATGTAGGCAGCTTAACTTGGCTCTATTGGATTTGTGCCCATGAAAGATGGGCCTCTCCTCTGGCCAAGTTGCTTCATTATCCACTTGTCAGAGGCGGGCTGCCTGGGATGGAGAAATTTGTGAGCATAGTCCGTGTTGTGGCAAATTGTAACTCCACTAACAAAAGTGCGGGCGCAGAAAATAACTGTGTCAAATTATGGTGGAGATGCTCGGCTCTACTTGGAGAACCTGATCGAAGCCTCTGGGGCCAAGTTTACGAAATCGATGAAGACTGAGAATACGCATCTCATTACAGCAAGGTTTTTATCCTTATTTCTCTAAACCAACCAGGAGTACTAGTGTCTAATGGTGAGCGACGATAGGAGTCATAGTGAGAAATGCCAAGCAGCGAGAGAGTGGAATATTGATATGGTTAATCATTTATGGCTCGAAGAATCCTATGCTAAGTGGGAGATTCAAAGCGTAACGAACCCAAGATACACCCACTTTCCAGCCCGTACCAACCTCATGGAGGTCGTTGGTCAAACCCCAATGGATGTGAAAGCACTTGAGCGGTTTTACAGGAGATATGATGATGATGATGACTATGATCTGATGAGCATGGACGAGGGTAGTGGATCCGCCACCAACGGAAAACGGCCCAAATCCACTCCACGAGTAAAGGCTGTTAATAAACGCACCTTGCTCAACGATACATCGACCCCTTCAAGGTGGTCCAATGATGAATTGTCTGGCCCATCCCCATCCATCTCGGGAAGTGGGCGAAAGGCGAAGGAACGAGCTGCTGCAAGGCTTCATCAACAGATAATGCCTGATGTGATGCAGTATGAGAGAGAGCAGAAGAGAAAGGGAGGGGTTCTGGGCGGAAGGCGCGCACGCGGAAGTAAGAGCCCAGCTGATGAGAGGACAAGAAAACGAACGGTATCAATGGGCATCGATAGTACCGACGAGGACTCGAAGGCTGGTATCAAAAAACAAAAGAAACGTTCACGGCCTACTGTTTATCTACTTATGACGGCATACCGGGATTGGGTTCATCAATCGCACAGAGAAGAGGCCGATAGGGTAAATATGGAGCGCTCCCCTGGGATCGGGAGAGCGTTACTGACAATTCACAGAGAGCGCTTGCCGATCTAGGCATTCAGTGTGTCAATGATCCTACGATGTGCACACACCTCGCAGCACCTCATATCGTGCGAACCGAAAAGTTTTGCTGCGCTCTGGCGCGCGCACCAGTCGTCGTTTCCACGGAATGGCCAAGAGCATGTCTCAAAGAGGAGAAAATCGTGGACACAGAACCCTATCTCCTCCGCGATTCCGACGGTGAAAAGAAACTCTCTATGAATCTTTCACAATCCCTGGAACGTGCAAGGAAGAACAAGGGCCAGCTTTTGCAAGGCCAGATCATCTATGTTGCTCCGGGGGTTCACGGGGGTTTCGAGACCTATCGCAAGATCGTAGAAGCTAACGGGGGCGCCTGCCTTTTATTCCGCAGCCCCGCAAAGCGAGCAACCAACTTACCCGATAGCGACACTCTGGTTCTCCTGAGTGGAGATGACGCTGCAGATAAGAGGTTATGGAATCCTTTCCTCAAAATGGCCAGGACCAAAGAGAAAGAAGCGGTTGTCTACAGGGCGGATTGGCTACTAGACCTAGCAATGACTCAGAAAGTAGAGTGGGCGGAGAGATACGAATTCCCTGGGTGATTGATGTTCTTATCTCCTTTGGGATTCTTGGGAGGATATGTGCATTTTCACTAAGTGTTTCTTGTACCAACTACATGTGTGTGTGTGGGGGGGGGGTTATCTTTCAGTTCTTGCTCGCTTACTCTTCATGTATTTCGAATAATTTGTGCGGTTAGGATTGGGAGTTAGAAACAAGCATTTGGCGTATAACGGTCATGGTGTCCCGTGGTCTGGGTTATAGTTGTTAGTAATGTTAGGCTGATCGGTGTGTCGTTGCATGGAAAATTTGCAGACTGGGGTGTTGATGGGACCCGAGTCCATAGCTTGGGAGATGAACATGGACTGGTTTTTTCCTCTTTTTTCCCGCATCTCTGTGGGTCTGAAAATCGGAAAATCAATGGGTAATAACACTGCTTCAAGTTATATTGGGGTGCTATTGTGAAAGGATTGGCTGTCATGTCTTCTGATGCTTCCTGGTGTCTACCGTTTGACAGACGGACGAGCCGTAAGTGAGTGAGGGTTGATGTTTGTAAGACAGCGTGGGTCTCGCCACGTTGATTGCCTGTATCAGCCGGGGTTGCGGGAGCACCTGCAGCTCCAGCAAAAGCTTGGCCCGACACAAGCATTACTATGAACCGTAGTCTATAATTTACCTCCAGCAAGGTTACAACTCAACGCCCAAGCCTGCTTTCGCCGAGAAGCAAACCCCCCCCTCCCCGCCTCCACCACCAATCGCCGACTGACCGCATCACTCAAGTCTAACTCTTCAACTCGCACATGTAGACCTCGATGCATCGCCGTTCTCTCGCCCTCATCACCGTAATCCTACTTCTACTCCTTAACACAACAGCTCAATTCTTTCCTTCCCTCCGCCTAATAGTCTGGGCCTTCTTCACGGGTGGCGTCGCATCCATAATCCTATTACTGGCCTTGGGGCTCTTCACCGTCCACCGCCGCCCAAGCGACAGTAATGTCCTCAAGACCATCAAGCCACTCGCCTTTGCATCGCCAGCCCTCTGGTCCAAGGAAGTCGAAGCGATAGCATTGGAAGATTCCTTCCACAGGCTACCCTTATACCCGCCGTCGTTCGTGCTCTCGGACTCTATCGATGTGATTCTTGAAAATGTCCTTGAGGACTTCGTAAACTCCTGGTACTCAAAGATATCGTCCGATCCGTCGTTCACCATTCAGGTCGATCGGACAATCCGTCATGCGCTGGAGGTTTTGCGGGATCGGATACAGACTTTGGACCTTGTGGAGGTTGTCGTCGGAAGGGTTGTGCCGCTGCTGACGGCTCACTTGCACGATTTTTCCGCTGCCGAGAGGGCTGTCAGGGGGAAGCATCTTAATAAAGATCTTACCGAGTCGGAGGAGCTGGATTTGGCCATTGCTGGTAAGTACCGGGAGGGGAAACTTCACCCTGCGGCTAGCTTGAAGTTCTCGGATACGAAGCTTGCGCAGCAGGATCATTTGAGGCTTCTGGTGGGCAGGATATTGCCCGTGTTATTACCTGAGAGGGAAAGGAAGAGTAGGGCCGTTGTGACGATTGTTAAAGAGATTGTGGCTTGTGGGATTTTGTTCCCCGTTATGGGGATATTGAGTGATCCAGATACTTGGAATCAGTTTATCGAAGCTATAGTACGTGCCGCAATTTTTTGCTTTCCGACAAGAAGCTTGTTTAGCTGTCGAGCTGTGCATATATGCTACTGTTGTGTAACATTGCTAACTGTTGTTTGTCTCTAGGGCCGGTCAACTCTCCAAGATCGCAAAACCGTTCGAAAGCTCAGAGCCGCCCTGGATCAACATGCTACTCCACGGCACACAAACTCCCTCGGCCAACTGAGGAATTACTCCCAGGTGGAACTCGCACCAAGTCAACCATTCATACGACTTTCTGCTAAAGACGACGAACGCACCTTCGAGCGGTTTGTTCGCTCGATTAGACTTTGCAACAACCTCTCCGACGCCAGGAGATTGAGGAATGAGGTCAGTGCTCAACTAAAGAGGGATGAAAGGGTTGAGCCAAAGGAGGGATGGAGTGTCTACCTACGTAGGTTGGAGACTGGCAAGCGAGAGGTTGATAAGAGGGTTGCTCAATTATCGACTGGTGTTGCGGGGCCGGGCGGTGGGCCTGTAAGGGCGAATTCGGAGATATTCGCTCCTAAGCAGGCTATAACCAGTCACCTGGAGTTTGCGACCCTACAACAGGTTCTTCGAGATTCGTCTGGGCTCTCTTACTTTATGGTTTGTAGGTAGTTTCTACGATATAAGAACTATTTTACTGATCCATTTCTCAGGAGCACATGGACCGACGTAGACGCTTGCCTTTAGTACAGTTCTGGCTCGTTGTTGACGGCCTTCGTAATCCATTGGAAGAGGATGTATCATCATCCGACGACGAGCAGGAGACATCCGCCTCTACCGCGCATGCTGCTTGGACACCGTCGGATCGAGCTGACCTAGCCCAGATCCACGAAGCATATTTATCAATGCCGGAGCTTCAAATACGGGAAAAGACCAAACTCGCGGTAAAAGAATTTATCAAAGCAGGGAGTAATGCAACACAGGAACAGTACATACGGGCAAGGGCGGCTGTGTTGAGAGCTCAGACGGCGGTGCTTGAAGAGATGCAGCAGAAGGACTTTCCCGAGTTCAGGGCTAGTGATTTGTTCTACAAATATTTGGCCTCTGACGAGACTGCCGCAGCACAGGTAAGGCCTGTGTCTGGCCTGACGAGCCGAGAAATGGTCCGGAGCTCTTCATGGGCCAATGCCTCGCACCCCTCGGAAACGTCGGATCCCATGATATCATCGAGACATTCCCTGGATGGAGCCAGGCCCGCGGAAAGGTCGCTGGAGGATTGGGACTTTGATCCGCTGTCAAACTCACGACAAGGTCTTGACGGAGAGCCGCCTCAATACCCACAGCATCTCGGCCAACCCCAACAAGAGCCAAGAAGACATAGCCCAGAAGATGGCATTGTGGAAGCAATGGAAGCAGCGTTGAACGACATCATCGAAGACCGTCCGAGCCCCGACGAGAGCAGGAGCTCGCCATTCCAGAACAGCCCTGTTTTAACGGGACCCAGTTCACCCCGGAGTTCGATCGACGTATCCCGGGATAGTAATAGCAATGGAACTGGGAGCGGGAACGGGAACGGGAATGGACAAAAGTCCACCGCAGCATCCACGGTCAAGGATAGAACGAAGGCGAAGCCACCGAGTATCTCTTCTCTCGGCCTTGTCGGCGCGGGCTCCAGCGGTGGCGTATTCGCCGATGACGAGTTATTCCCCGACGAGGCGGCTGTGGTCGATTGTCACTCCTCTGGCGAGGAAGCTGAGGACAAGGACGGTATTGGCGGGGGTAGTGGATCTGATGACGAGATCCGACAGGCTGCGCCCGGCGATCTTGGACTGGCGGAGGCGATTGCTGCATTGACGTTTGATATCGAAAAGTTGTCCACCCAGGAGGCGGTTGTCGATAGTCTTTACCGGAAGGCAGAGTTGACGAATAATACTGTTGAGCTGAGAATTCTGGGGAAGAGCAAGGCTAGCCTGCATCGTGAGATTCGGAGGAAGGAGCTTCAGAGGCAGCAGTATATTGTTCAGGAGAGTGACAATAGCCTTTATGTGGGGGCTTCTAATTACGCTATTGTGTTTGATGCACCGGGGCTAACTGGGTACCCAGGGTCGTGCAACAATAAGGATAAAATCTACCAAAGTCGGCAGGGAGAACGGTCAAGAATACGCTCTCTGTAATTGACCCACGTCACTTCCTTGCCGTTCCTCAATCTAACTTTGCACAGATATAATAGAAGTACACCGTCCCGCCGGTGACCTAATGCCGCCAGCAACCTGGACCCTTCCCCGCCGCTATAGCGAATTCCTAAACCTGCATCAAACCCTCCGCAGCACATTCCCGAGCGTCAAAACACTGGACTTCCCCCGGCGTCGGGTAGTAATGAAGTTCCAAAAAGATTTTCTAGAAAAACGCCGAGTCTCACTAGAAAGCTACCTCCGCTCCCTCCTCCTTTTACCAGACGTCTGCAGAAGCCGAACCTTCCGTTCCTTTCTCTCGCAAAATCACATCGCTCCCACACCTTCTGCCTCCTCTTCCGACCCGGGCATATTAACACCGGCAGACTACCGCCGCGACATAATGTCCCGACTCTACAACTCGATAGCAGACGGGGCGGATGACGTCCTGGGGACAATCCCACTGCTAGACCAACTATCCCAACAAAACCCTCCTCCCTCCATCCCCTTCCCCCCTCTCCCCCGGCTTCAGCACCAATTGAATCCTCCGAGCATAATCCCGGGCGAAACCATCGACGCAGCAGAAGCGGAGGCCGAGCTCTCCGCCTTTGAGAACCGCGAATCGACACCCTTCGTAAAGCCCATTTGCGACATCTTCCTGGAAGTATTCCAGTTGAATCGGGGAAGCAATTGGCTCCGTGGCCGCGCTGTAGTAGTCGTATTGCAGCAGTTGCTCGGTGGAACGATAGAGCGGAAGGTACGTGAGCAAGTGCGAGGGCTGGTTGATGAGGAAGGGGTTATCCGGTATTTGGACATGCTGAAGGCGACACTCTGGCCGGAGGAGGCGGTAGCTATGGGTCATCAGCAACAGCGGGCGGGGAGGAGTGCGAAGGAGAGAGTCAGGGCAAGGAATGAAGCCAAGATCATACTTGCTACGCTCGTGCCAGACCTTGCCGGGAGTGTTGTTGGGAGGGAAAATGCTAGAGCCGCTGGAAGGAGGTTGTTTGCTGGGTTGAATAATGGGAGGTTGAAGTTTGTCCCTCCCTTTTCTCCCTTGATGAGGTGGGTTGGACTGACGTACGCGCGCGCGCGTGTGTGTGTGGGGGGTTTAGTTCATCGATTGTGTATACGATTCTGGACGAGCTTGTTGGAATCGTTTTTGACGAGCGGTTGTAGCTGTTGATATCATACTAATATTGTAGGGGGAGTGGAGGGAGGTGCGGGGTAATGATGTAAATGTATTTTATGTTCCATTTATCGTAGTAGTAGATGTTTTGTGTTTCCTTCTTCCCTTTTGCCCTGAACGAAGTGAAGGGATAGTACATTTCCGCGGACAAAGACGAAACCATTACTTCCCAACCCCCCCCCCCCCCCCCAGTGTGATGTATTCGACTCTCATCTTTTCAGAATCTATGCCGACTCAATCCAGCTACCACGAGCAATTCCGTCCCGGAAGTCTTGTAGCTAAGATCACTTTCACCCAAATCTTAGCCACTCACGATACTTCTTCCGAATTCTCTTGAATCACGACCGTCAGGTCCACACTCTCCCGTACTCACGTGGGTAAAAATCATCACCCCCGTTCTCTGGATCCCCTTTGTCCTTTTTAGTATCAGTCCTTACCAACACTGCACCAGAAATTATATTCGTATCGCGGGATTACGACACGGCCGGTAAATCAGTTACTCGACCACTAGCAGATATTTCACAACTTGGCGGAGTCGAGCCATCGTAATGGGCCTGCCGGGGGAGAATTTCTCGTGCTCTCGCTGTCACGGTATTACGATTCAAGTGGGATGTGGCGGGGCGATGGGTGTGTGATGACGGGTTACGTCCGAGAACTGTTCGCGTGGGGTTTGACTCGTTTTATCGCACCCATGATGCTATATGATTAGCGCTCGAGTCGGTCTATATGTAAACGGTTTCTATTTTCCGTTATTTTCTTTTTCGTTCGCAAATTCTTACCTATGCACACATGTGCTGTGCTGCAACTTGTTGAAATGTATGGCATCTCTTTTTCTCTTTTCTTTCTTAATATCATTTATAATTGGGATTATTGTCACCGGCTGTGGTTTTTAGGGCATTGAGTCTGGCTGTTCATATCGGACGTCACGAGTATCCTGCCCCACACTGCCGGTATTGGACAATATCTTCATCGAGTGACCAATCATGAATACCAAGATCTCGAATACTATTCCTTCTAACCTTGTTACTGTGACTTACTCGCCCAAACAACGAGCATAATAATCACACACACAACTCCAACTAATCGCCACGATACAGTACAATCCATAAAACCCACAAGATTCCTCGTGTTCTCTTTTCTTTCATGCCAATTCGTAAATGATACGATATGATAAAAGAGGCAAAAAAGTCAATAAAATCAAGGCGGAAGGCGTGCAAGTCAAAACCCCTCAACACGATATTCAAAGCACCCCAATCGGCCAATCAAACGCAAAACACCATATTCAAAAAAAAATAAAAAAATAGTTACGAGTTAAAAGAAAAGGAAAGAAAAACGAAAGGGTAACGTAAAAAAAAAACTGAAACAAGGGGGAAAAACAGGCTTGGAAAAAAGGTCAGTTATATCACCGACTGCTAACTTCGCTCGAGGTGTCACTTGCGGGGATGGATGGTTCGATAACTTGGCTTCTGATGGTTAAGATCTATGCCCCCCACTATTAGACCCGTCCTCCGCCCAGGAAAGCGAACGAAGGAGAGGAAAGGGGACAGAACATACCCACTCATGTTGCAACAGCTCGGCAGCAGAAGGCCTGATGCCAGGATCCCTCTCAAAGCACTTCTTCAGGAAGTCGATCCCACTCTCGCTCAACTGGTCCGGCGCAGGCAATTGCGGCGGATGTCCCGCAGCGATATTCCACATGATAGCCCACTCGTTATCCAGATTCGCCCAGGGCCTTCGTCCGGTAGCCATTTCCAGCACCACACAACCCAGGGACCATATATCGATGCTACCGTGGCGGCCCTTGTCCGAGCCCGTGATCACTTCGGGGGACATGTACATGGGTGTTCCGGTCATGGAGTTCAGGTTTGTGCGTGCAGCAGTGGCTACACCGCCGCGGCGTGTTTTCCCCTGGCGCGCTATCACCTTGGCGGCGCCGAAGTCGACGTATTTGATTATGCCGTTGTGGTCTAGCAGGATATTTTCCGGCTTTATGTCGCGGTGCACGATGCCCGACTCGTGCAGGTAAGCGAGGCCCTCTAACATTTGCAGGGTGTAGATCATAACGACGGTCTCGTCCTCGATACGGCCGTGCTCGAGGAGACCGGCTAGGGAGCCGCCGGAACAGTACTCCATGAAGAGACAGACCTTGTCGCGATGCACTTCTATGCCGAAGTATTGGACGATATTGGGGTGGTCGAGGAGCTCTAGCACCTGCATTTCCTCGCGGATGGCATTTGCAATTTGCGGGATTACTTGCGGGTCCTGGAGACGAATTTCTTTGACCGCCATTAGGTAGCCCGAGTCCAGGTTCATTGCCGCATACACCGTGCCGAAGGTCCCGCCACCGACGAATTGGCCCTGTTGCCAGCGGAGAGAGACGTTCGAGAAGGAGGACCTTGATAGGGAGGTTAGGGATCGGTCGGTCTGGTTGCTGTCGTCTAATACTCGGCCGAGGGCTTGTCGCTCGCTGAGGAGGCCCTTGCGGGCGTTGTCGATTTCGGCTAGTTGGCGGAGCCACTCTTCCCGTATGCGGTCGGCGGCTTCGTTATCTTCAAGGAGTTTGCCCATGTCCATCTTCTTAACTTGGCTGGCGAGCACCTCCATCTTTTGCTTCTCAGCTAGTGCCGCGAGCGTTGAACGAGCGCCCATTATGTCGAAATGCGAGATCAAGAGTGACATGCAGCCGGCGACTTTGGACCTTAGTCGTTCGTACTCTGCCTCGCTGAAGGAGAGGATGTTCTGACCGCGGGTCATAACCATCGCAAATTCTAGCGCTTTCACAGCCCATCGAAAGGTCACACGGTTGGAAGCTACGCAGTCATCACATATGAAGCTGACCCAGTCGATAGCGAGACGAGTGAGCTTGAGATTGTTCATCGCCTTTCGATTATTGTCCATGTAAAGCACTGAACGCTGTCCAAATTCCGTCGTGAAAGCAAAACAAGTCTGGATAAGCTCCTGGCAACCCAGTCCTGCGGTCTGCCCCCGGATCTTTTCCACACTATCCATAATAGCGTTCGACAGTCTGTAGGTGGTCTTCTTGATCTTCATCAACTCCTGGTTGACCCGTGGAAGATTAGCCCTCTGTTCAATCAAAATGTCAAGGCTGTGATTCGTCGAGTGAGAAAATGACATCCGAGCATTTGCCAGTCTCGTCTGGGAACCGTCTGCTACCAAACGTAGTCTTCCGGGCTTGATATCTACAATCGGCTCCTTCATGTCGATGTTCAAAATGAGCCCATCCCAGAATAGCTGGTCTTGGGGACAGATGACCAGAACATATGGGCAAGACGGGTCCTCTCGGACGACATCGTCGTGAAAACATGTCCGGAGGATCGATTGGATCTGATGCGGGCGGTCAGACAGGGATGAATCCGCCACCAAATATACTCCCTCATGTTCTACACTGGCGGTGTAGACTAAGAAGTGACCCGACTCTATCAAAGAATCGACTAAACCTCTAAGTTTATACTTTTCAACGCTGTACTCGCTCGCATTCTCGAAACGCTGGCTCAAAAGTCTTGAGGAAGAAAAATATAAGTAAACAAGATCAGTCACGCCTTAAATGGAAAATGAGGATGCTTTACCTTGCAAAACGGAATAGTTTACGCTGCCGCACACGAACAGAATCTAAGATTTGTTTATACCGCTTGCTGATATCCTCCCCTTTGGCCTCCGGAGGTTTCTGTAGCTCCTGCTCGAAATGACCCATCAATCTGCTAAGTAATTTGCTCGTTAAGGAACTACATTGCGTCAGCTAGTTTCATCGTTCCCTCTGCAGTCTCCCCGGCGTACCTAAACTGCTCGGCGACCTCAACATCACCCCCCTCAATATACCGACCAATATCATTGGAGAAATGCCACTCCGTCTCGAGGATTTCGGCCTCCTTGAAGGTATTCTTGTTGGACCCTATCCTCCAGCCGATAAGCTTGAAGTAATACCTTAAACCATGTAACACTACCTGTTCGAAGTTTTCATCCATGCAGGGAGGAAGATCCCAACCAGGCTCCGGCTCCGAAATCACCATGTATTGCTGCTTAATCTCCACAGCAAGTCGGAGGACGGATTGGAATTGCATGATCAGCTGGTCCGTCATCATTGACACCGGCTCCCTCATGTTTTCAGCATACTTGAGACGCATGCCGATGACCTCCTCGATAAGCCTTGTTGGAAATCCAATGAGAACCAGCAGCTCCTCGACATATGGCGGTAAATGACGCTTCCCAAAGGCCTCAGCATACTCAATCAGAGTCTTCTTTGCCTTGCCAATCACGCTCCTCAAGCCAAGGAGCATGTTGCTCTCCCCGATCAATGACTTCAGGTTATCCTCCTTCAAAATCCGATCCAAGAACGACGACTCCCGATCAATGCTGGAAACATCGCTCGCGGAGCTAACATTCTGTCGGGCAAAATCCAAGTCATCATTCCCGACCCAATTTTGAAGGATTTTGAGCTCTGTATTGATCAATTCAGTGATATTGTTCCAGGCGACGAGTGCGTCCCAACTCGCCGTGAAGGGTTGGGAAGCGCAAGTTGGCTTAGCATCCATCAATGCTGCCCGGGTTGGCCATAGCTGCTCGCATTTCTCCCATCTCAAAATGATGTCCTGGACTTGCTCCCTTGGGCTCTTTTCCGTTTTATCCTTCCCCTGTATTTCAAAGCGTATAATATCGCCAATGAACGCATCAACTTTTGCCCTACCTTCCTCCAAAATCCTCCTCTGGGCCGGAATTGATCGGCCACACACTTTTGCCCTTAAGCCGATGAAGAGCTCAGTCTTCATGGTTACGCCCTCCTTCTCTTCCGTATTACCTATCAACCGCTTCTTCTCCTGTTTTACCACATCCCCCATCAAAACCGATGCAAGCATAGAATGCCACTCCAGGCGCTCCCTATTCTCGGGAATCTTGAGTTCCTCCGCCGATGGCTCCATTTCGTCGTGACCGTAAAGCAGCAGCGTATCTCCATCAAACATATCATCCCCAAAGTGAACCTCGGAAGGAGACTCATCCTCCATCTCAAATTCATGCTGATAAGAGCCCAAGAGGCCGGGACCAGAGTTGAAATAGTCGCTGCTCGGACCCTGGCGTAGCCGCTGCACGTAGGCTTTTTCCTGGGACCGGTAGAGTGCGCCAGGATCTCGGCGGGACCTGTTAGCCGATGGAGATCTCTGCCTCGAGCGCTCGTTTGCCATATTCATCGGGTGGCGCTGTAATCCGGGAGCATAGGTATGCGATGGTATTCGAATGGGGGCAGAGGGCCTTTGTAGTGACGACCGATCAACTACGCCTTCCGGTGACATTCTCCCAGAAGGTTCGGAAACAGGATAGGATAAGGAGCGGACACCATTCCCCGTCCTCCCCGGCCCAGCCCAAGGGGAGAAGCCCCCATTGTGGATCGGGGCAACATCATCCCCGGGCACCAACACCTCCTCGTCGCCATCCAATTCATCGTATTCCACAGACATTTGTCGGCCGGAAGGTTGAGAGTCATCGGAAGAGGTGGAATCGTCTTGATGCGATGGATGCGCTATAGCATCCAGAGACCCGCTGAGCCGATGGATATCGGAAGGGAAGTTGTCAGGAATGAAGTGAACACCTCTCTGTCCAGAGAACTGGTCCGGGTCCAGTTTCCGAATGGATGAAGTAGCCATGCGATGAAACCGAGAGTGGATAAACAGAATAGCAGTGCCGTCGCCTTTTCCAGTAGATTTGCAAGTTTCCCGGGGCAATTAAGTGAGGTTAAAAGGCTCGTGGGTAAAGGAAGGGATGTTGTGCAGTGCAGCCTAGTACCATACGGTAAGTGTCGGCCAAAAAGAAAAGAAAAAGAATGAGGTTGGACGACGGGTTTAGTGATTGGTGGACACGTCGGTGACAGCGGGTCGCATTTTTACCCCGGGAAAGGAGCGAACAAAGGGTCAGAAAGTGGATAGTTAAGAGAGAAGAAGCACTCTCGAAGGGGTTAGGAATCTAATCGATTCTGGGCCTCGGTGGTGAGGGAGGTAGAGGAGGATAGTTGAAGGTTAAGGTTGTTTCCTTCAAGTGCCACAGACCCTCTAAGTGTGGCGTCGTGACCCTACGAGCAATTCTGAAGGGGTTGCCCGCTTACCGAACTATGATAATGGAAAGAGTTGTGGCGTCAAGTTCACCCACACATGGAAGTCGTAAATCGAGTGATATTGAGTGATTTCACTCTAGAGCCGAAACTTTGGAGCGCGTCCTGCCTATGATGATAATACTTTTTCTCCGATACTTTCGAGCGGTGCAACGCCAGCTCCTTTGCGGGGACAGCGGAGGTCGGAAGGGTAATGGTTATACTAGGGCACCAGTTCTACTACGCATCCGTGATATTAGTCATTATAGATCTATCATGGAGAGCATCCTCATACCACCCGCCGCGCATGGCAAGCACCACATCGCCTGGTATAGCGATTTAGCCCGCAGTAGAATCCGGCTGCGCCAGCAGCCTCAGGTGTACCCCGGATATCTGAGTAAACTGGAGCACGGCCTGTTCGACCATCGCTTGGCCCTCTGTTTGCCAAAGCCATCATCCAACGCTCTCCTCCCTCTACAGTACACTCGTCGGAACATCTTAGAACCCAATTCCACCCCTCTCCAATTATATCCCAAATTTTTCCCACTACACTCTTCCCTAACCCTCCCCCTCCCCATCTGATCCGGATGGCGTCCTCCTCTTTGAATTAAAAAAAACATTTTGATAGACTCTCTGGATCCCCTTTATTAGGTCATTTCACTCGCGATCACGCTCCTACATCATATCATACGTCAACAGTAGGCTCATCCCCTGAGTTAGGGTTTCTGATTGCTTATAGTTGGGCTAATGGTACGATACCTCAACAGGTCCAATATATATATATATATATATATATTACTATCCTTAAAGAGCTTATAGTAATATCCCCACTTCCTAGCAAGCCTCTTGCTCGGGAGGGTTAAAAAGTCCTTGTTTTAGGTTTCTATCATACATATGACTCATTCATGCCATCCACTTGGACTCTCTCCAGAGTACCGGCAAACCAACTTATCCAAAATATTGGACACCGCAAGCGGGGGTGTTACAAGGGGCACAGGGCACTCCTTGCGTCTGGCACCTCTGCCGTTGGACAAGCTATCTAATAAATTGCTAGAAACACCGTATCCGAGTGGATTAACAAGTTACAAGTTAAGCCGCCTCCCAGGCCATCGGGATGGATACCAATTGGTGGATTTGGTGCGCTGGATCCGAGGCTGGTCAGTGCTGTTACCAAAATTCGGGAGGCGAGTCACCAATTCATCACTTCCCCTACGGTGATAAAGGTATTAGGGGGAATTTCCATTTCAACCTCAATACCTTTCTAACTCCTCAATAGGACATTAGCCCAAACAGCCTACGATACGCACAGCCCCTTTATTCATGTCTTGCGCTATCGGAAGGATAATCAGAGCTGGCAACACCGTGATGAATGGCTTGGTTCTCTGGTACCCCTAGATGTATTGACAATATGCTCCTAGCAAACCCCCCCGAACGACGAAGGCTTCATAGGCCCCTTTCATCCCAAGGTTGACATTTCCCACGACAAAATACATTCTAAGGAAACCCCCAACCCGTAAGCCTAAGCAGCCCAGTGCGCTGCTTTACTGTCGGTCGATCATTTTGGTGCTCCCATCCGGTCTACTGCGGAGTGCAGAGACGACACCCCAGGCTCTTGTGGAAAAAATTGCCCTCACCCAGGGACAACGCTGGCTAAGACACTGCACCGGCCGCTAGGGATCCTAATGCTTTGCTCCGAGCCAAGACACTTAGCAACCATGTAAAAGTAGTGCCTCCTCAACAGTACAGTACGTCAAGCGACCATTTCCTCTCGGTGCAAAAAACATGACAGAGAGCTACAGTATTGACAAATGCAGGCAGGGGAAGCTGGATTTCAGACACATCACGCCTCTCCTTCAGACGCAACGTCTATTCTTACAATGGAAGAGATTCTGCAACTTTAGCAGGACGTTGCAGATCCACACCGGCCTGTCTACAGCCCGCGTGGGCCTTTTCAATATACGGTATTGGCAACGTTAAGGGGGTGTTTGGCGTACCATAATTTGATTTCAAAATCATGATTTCCTGATTTCAAAACCAGGGGCTAAACCCTCAAATCAGGAAATTGTAAAATCATGATTTTGAAATCATGGGTACACCAAACACTCCCTGATTTGCATATGATTATAACTAGGATGATTTTCATATCAAACCTGTTAGAATAATATAACTCACAATCCTGGTTTTTTTTTTTTTCCACTTTTGTTTTTTTCTTCACATCCTACTCCATCATCTCTAAACCATTACCATCTGGCTTTACCAATCTATTATTATACTAAAATGGGTTGAAGGGGGTGCTCAGTTTTTTAATTGTAAGAATTATAGTCAAGAATGTTGAACTATAATTACCAGAAGACTTGCAAACTAACTAGTGAATAAGCAATTAATTATATAGTATACTACAAGATTGTTATATTCCTGAATTTCCATCACACTACTACCTTAAATGCATTAAATAGAGTCTCTCAAAGTAACAACTGCTTTATTAACTGCATCTTTGATGACTGCTGGAGCTCTTTTTGCAATGCTGGATTGGATTAGTCTGGGAACTTGTTGTGCGTGAGATGATGATTAAAGGTCTAGTTCAGTTATGGGAATTGGCATGAAAGAGTGCAGATGGTCGTATTACAGAGCTGGGAAAATCATGATTTAGATAGTTTATTATATTTAACTTTAATTGTTATTTTATATTGTTCTTATATTTATATAGAAAAATTAATATATTTTAAATATTATTAATATAGTAAAGTATGTGAAGTGACTAAGCAAAAGTCTTGGTGATTTCACTATTTCACAGCAAAAATAGGAGAAAACTATATTTTTCAATTCTTTGTAATTCATCAGACACTCCTTCTTTTTCCAAATTTATGGTCTAAAGTCACCCTATTACAGCAATATCCCAAGACTAATTTGAAGCATAACTACAATCAAATGCAGGTGCTGCAGGCTTGTAAAATTGTACCATCACTTAAAAGTTATCAATCTCACCAGTTTACTATGGGATAGTTGCCCTGGCAATACCTTACAACAAAGCCCCCTTCTTTGAGAAGCTGCAACCCAAGAGGGAAATGTCAAAAGACTCTCTAAGAAGTTAGAGGAGAATCTTTACATGCATATACAGCTGCTTGGGAAATTTCCTGCCCTGGTTCTGTGTAGGGGTCCATTTAGAAGCCCATCAAAATGACAAATTTTGGTGTAAATATGCCAAATCGCCAAGACTTTTGCTTAGTCACTTTATATTAAAATCAAGGGTTCAAAATTTGATTACCATTTGATTTCAAAATCAGAGTCAAATCATAGTATATGTAACCGGTACGGGTTACTAGGGTTTTATGTTTGGTTTCACAGTATCGCTTGATACTTGTATTGTTTCGTGTGCGATCGGTTGATACACACAATGTTTTATGTTTGGTTTCACAGTATCGCTTGATACTTGTATTGTTTCGTGTGCTATC
>PYWC01000039.1:699008-734088 GCA_003182015.1 Tuber magnatum
GATACTGTGAAACCAAACATAAAACAATGTGTGTATCAACCGATAGCATACGAAACAATACAAGTATCAAACGATACTGTGAAATCAAACATAAAACAATGAAACCCTAGTAACCCGTACCAGTTACACTTCCAAAATAAAATAACAATTTCACCAAAACAAAAAAAGTCCAAGGAAATCCTAATAGCCAGTAGTTTCGCTGTTCTCCGGAAAGAACCCATCCTCATCATCATCGCTATCATGCGGCAATCTCAAGTCGTCCTGCAACATCCATTCCGCACCTTCTAACCATCTCTCCAAACACTCTCCACATGGCGCCCCGCGCACAAAGCAACCTGACTCCCAGTATTGTGGCAGGTCCACGAAGTTCTGTACTATACGGTCCTCCCATTCTTCCGTCTCGACATTGATTCGTCCGCAATCTTCGCAGTGATCGATATAAAATATCTTCCAGTATGCGTCTTCTGGAGTGATTTCTCGGTAAAGCAGGTACCCCAAAATGAGGTCTCGTCCCTTGGTGCTGACTTCTGTGTAGGTGGACATTTTGCTTTTCGTAATGGTAATTTGTTGTAGGGGAAGGATTTGTAAGAGGTTAAAGGTTTGGAGGTCTGGTAGTGGTCTGTTTTCTTCGGCAGTTTAGAGGGCTGGTGGCCGGTATTTATGTTTCGGTGGTGACCTCGCTTAGTTGTTGGCCTCGCTGAGATTTTTTTAGGAAAAAAGGGGTTGCTTAATTTCGGTTTCCTCCGTTTCCATGCAACTATCACATTTTTCTGTACTTAGATAGCATCCGCTACCAAAGCAGAAAACATCCGACACTGATTCTCTCCACACTCGTCCCGTTGATTCTGTTGTTATTTCTAAGCATTTGTTGCAGACGTGTATGAATAGTCGGTGTGTAAGGTATCGTCTAGGGATAATATCACGGTTCACCAACAGGCCTATTAGCTGATGGTGCAGTCTCCAAGGTACTTGCTCATAGTTTGATATCGTAAGACTGTTGGATGGGGTGTTTTTTTCTTTCGCTATTGCCAGTACTCCGCCTCAGCCAGCCGGGCTAGATATGCTGCTTCATCTTCCATTACCCGATTTTCGTCTTGGCTGCTTTCAAACTCGCTCTCGAAGTGGGCTGACCAAAATCTGTCTTGTATTCCTTGGTCCGTGTCCGGGCGCAGGTGTTGGATTTCTGGCAGGGTGGGGCTCCACGCTACTGCCACGTGGTTTATCGTAGGAGGTAGCTCGTCCTCTGGTTTGTTGTCTTCCCACTATTGATTAACTGCTTCCATCGCATTTTCCAATCCCTCAAGGGGTTCCCAGCTATTTTCTGGTTCCGGGTACCCCACCCATTTCACTAGGAATTGGTCGCGGTCATATCGTCTTCTGTGGTCTCATATGGTTTCCACCTCCTATTCCGGTTTCTCGTTTACCACTATTGGGGGTGGTTTTGCGTGGCTCCTGGCAGGGAAGGAGACATCATCGTTAGGTCGGTATTTATTCATGGTAGAAGCATGGAATGTCGCTTCTCGGTTTCTGTACATTCTGCCGTCCATTTCTACCAGGTAATTTTGTGTATGCTCATCGTATCCGATTATCTTGAATGGTCCACGCTATCGCAGTTGCAATTTCTTGCTACGTCCTGATTCTGTTGCGAATAAACTTCCGTATACCAGTAACAAGTTGCCCTTTCCTATCGGTGTATGGTGTCTGCGTCGTTTTGCTGCCGTTCTTGTACTTCTAAATGGTGCCATTTTAATTGCATTGAATGCCGCGTTCCGGATTGCGTGGTGCCTATTTAGTAATTCGTCGGCCGCCGGTACTGCAGAGTTCTTGAAGTTTGCTAGTGGCGGTAGTAGGTAATTCTTTCCGAAAATGGCTTTATATGGTGACATGCCGAGAGTTTCTGACCATCCCACGTTCAGGTATGCTGCTGTCTCTGATATAGCATCAAACCAATTGTTTTGTCTGGCATTGACTAGGTTTCGGGGAGCTGTCTTCAATTCTCGAATTTTCCTTTCGACTTGTCCATTCGTTTCATGATGGCCTGGTGCCGCCTTGATATGTTCAATGCCTAATGATCGACACTGTTGTCTCCACACATGTGACTAAAACCTTGGGTCCACATCACTCACCAGAGATGTTGGGTAGCTATGGGGTGCAAAAACTTGGTTGCGTAGCAGTTCCCAGGTTGCTATTGCTGTTACTTGCTTTGTTGTCGGTATCAGCCACATGAATCCTGAAAACCTATCCATCGCAACCAGAATCGTATCATATCCCAATGAGTTGTGGAAAGGTCCAGCAAAATCAATGGCTATTGATTCGAAGATTTCTGATGGCAGGGTAATTGTTTGAGCCTTTCCCTGGGGCAATTTTGTAGGCTCCTTATTCACCTGGCATGTGTGGCACTAGGCTACATACACTCTAAAGTCTTTCCGCATTTCAGGCCAAAATAGGTACTCCGTTGGGTACCGTAAGTTTTGTTCAACCCTGTGGTGGCCCTTGTTGTGAATTTCGCTAATAACATATTCTCTCAACGTCGTGTTTTCATATGCGGGGCCTTTCGGGATATACAGGCAGTCTTCGTCGGATCTGGTTTTTGCGTACAGCATTCCGTTTGCCACCTTGTAAGAGGACAAGTCTCCTGTGGAGTCTATATTCTCATTTATCTTCTTCCAAATTGGTTCTTTCCGGTATGCTGCTACTATGTGTGCTCGGAACGTTCCGATCATTTTATTGACTATCTGTAAGGTGTCGCGTTCGTCTTCTATCTCGCTTCCTCTGGTTGTCTCAGGTAGGTCATCCTCCTCGTTATCTTCCAAGACATCATACAGCCCACGCCGGTATTCTGTCATTGTCGGGGGCATTACTGAGACTATTGTCTCATTGGTAAGACTTTCTAGCCGTTCCCCTCGTCTAATTGGTGTTGGGCTATCAGGTCCTGGCATTTGGAATGCCGCTATTGTCTCGGTCGTAAGGTTTTCTATTGGTTCTGGCTCCGGCCTCTAGAATGCCGGGGCCTCCGGGTTTAGCAGTGCTGGAATTGCATAAGACCTCGGCGTTGGCTGGGCAATAGTGGACGGCCCTTCTCCTGCACTCATTGGTCTTCCGCCGCTGGTTTGTTGCCATTCCCAGTCATTGATTTTGTGAGACTCCGGACGACTCGGGTCGATTTCTGTACTTGGGGGCCTCGGTCCTTCACTAGGGGGGTAAGGGGTTGACTTTCCCCGTTGTCTAGGATGGTTGTTCGTGAATTTGATCTCAGTTTGATGATATGGGCAATGATCTNGTGTTGACCACGAAGCCATCTGCTCCTATCGTACCGCTACGTGACTAGGGCCTAGCCCGAACACGTTACAGTATATTATATCGAACACTTCTTATTTCAAAAACAGTCCTGGCAAAGCAGCCTAATTTTGAAATCAAAATCATTATATGCCAAACACCCTCTAGGCGATTTTATAAGCTTTTCTTTGGAGGTAGACACCCATGGCTTGCAGAATGGGATTTGAGCAAGGATTACTCATTTACTTAGGCTTATAGTGACCACATTTTCTATTATATGCTTTAAACTTTTGACCATAAAAGGAAAGACTTGGATATTATTTTGGTATTGCAGTAGTAAAATATAGTACATAGCTTGCTACTATTCAATAGTTATATTTTTATTATAAGAATTGATATGTAGAATATTGCTCAATAGCTCTGATAGAGTAATTGTTGTAAAATATCTTCTTGGTAGTTTGAACCACTGTCCTACTTTCTATTTCATGCGAGAGTAGTGGTCTAATATGCTACAGAATAGCAGTCACAATAGAGTATACTTGTACCCTCTTCTTGGCTTTCCTATACCAGAAGTATATAATAAGGTCAACTACTAGTAACTAGATGCAGAGAAGCTATCTTTTCCAACACCTCCACTCTTTGAAGGATTCCTAGACAGAAGGAAAGAAAAGAAAGAATAAAAGAAAGAAAAGAAAAAAGCCTATGTTCTCTATAGTAGTAATAATATGACCTTATTAAAAACCTTCCTAAAGTCTTTAGATAGGCAGCTTCAGGGTAGGAAAAGACTGCTATGTACAGGTAGGCAATAAAAAAGTGAAAAAGTAAAAAGACAATCTCAATACAGAACTAGGCCTCTCCTCCTGTTTCTTTTTTGTTTTCAGTAAGTCATAATCCTATTGCTTGTATACATTTCTAATGCAATACGCAGGGAAGTACTTTAGTGAGGATATTGGCTATTTGTAACATGTTCGGACCAGGCCCTAGTCACGTAGTGGTACGATAGGAGCAGATGGCTTCGTGATCAACACGAAGCGAGCGCTACTTGCTAAAGGAGGCTTCGAACGGGGTATAATAGGAGATCAAAGAAGTAACCGTTCAACCAAGTATATTTAAGAATACTGTCTGTCGAAGTCTGCTGTTTCTATGACGGGAATCAGCGGTCTTTAAATACAGCATATGACTTATCTCCAGTATGAGCGATATTGCCAAACGTTGTGTGTATTAACAGATAGCACACGAAACGATACAAGTATCAAATAATACTGTAAAACCAAACATAAAACAATGTGTGTATCAACCGATAGCACACGAAACAATACAAGTATCAANGGTGTTTTGAATGAGTTGAACTTAACACGGTCCTTGTCCACGCGTGTTTGGAAGTATGCGTCGCTTAGGTCGATCTTACTCCTCAATTGTGCTCGTCCTATTTGGTTAAGGATCTGCTGTTGATTTGGAATTGAAGGACTATCCATGACCGTGTTGTCATTTCTCAGTTTCAGGTCCACCAGTGGGCGGATCCTTCCATCTGATTTGGGTTGTACAAACATAGGCGCTACTCCGGGAACCTCCTGTCGTACAATTATTCCACTTCGTAATTTCTCATTTATCCAGTTCATAAGTTTTTCCTTGTGGGCCTCTGGGATTGTGTATGTTGGTTGGTTTCGTAGGTCGGTTGGATCCTTTAGCCGAATGTGGTGGCTAATCTTACGCACTGGAGGTAGCGTTTCAGGGACCTTGTCCGGGAATACACCCCTGTATTCTTCCAACAATGTTTTTGAGGTGGCGTCTGACACAGTGGCTCGGATTTCCCCGTTTGTTGGTTTGCATAGCACACGTAGCTTCTCATCGGGAAATTCTACTGGTGTATCCCCACACCTGATAAGAGCATTGTGTCTTTCCAGGAACGGCATTCCAATCAGGACGTCGTACTTTGCCAAGTTTCCTACCAACATCTCCCGATTTTTCCATTCCTTTTTCCCGATTCCTACGGTCAGTCCACATTTCTTGTGGCTTGAAGAGTGGGATCCTTTCATAGCCATATTGACTGTTGTAGGTTGGGGTAGGGGTTTCGTAGGAATGCCATGGGTAGTGATAAAGGTGGCGCTAATTATGTTGCAGCCGATCGTTCCTGTGTCAAATAGTACCTTTACAGGATGGCCTTCTATATAAATCGTTCCTTCAATAGCGTCACGGGGTCTGATTGCCAGCGTCGGTTGTGTTCGCAGACTTTCCATTTCCACCAAGTTAATTTCCACTTTGTCATATTCAGTTGCTTCCATGTGATTCGTGCTTGTCTCTCGCTTAACGGCCTTTCCCTTTCCTTTCTTGGCATAGCAACCCTTTGCGTAGTGTCCCTTTTTCCCATATTTGAAACATGTACCTTCCTCGCGTCGTTTCTGTTTCTTGTCCTTCTTGTCCTTTGAATCCTTGCGGTATTGTTTATCCTTCTTCGTACTGTCCCGTGATGATGATCCTTTGCTATTCCTTTGCTGTGGCACATGGGTTCGGTGAACTCCTGTTTCATCCAGGATAGCATCCTTCTGTTCGGCCCGCTTGACTATCTTGTCAAAGGAATCATCCTCCACCTCCATGGGTTCTACCTCCTGACGTAGTCTGGGATGCATTGCTTCATACAATCTTTGTTTCAGCGTATACTGAGACACTGTTCTGGTAGGCAATCCTCCATGATACATCAAGAGATCCGTCGCGACCATGGTTATTCTTTCTGTTTTGCCATTTCGTACGTGCTGGATATCCCTGAACCTTTTGTATAGTTCTTCTGTGTTACACGAGGATTGGAATCTATCTCTCAAGTACTTTATCAGAGTTGTTCCTCGGATTTTTTCCCCACTCTCATAGTGGTTCATTGCTTGGTGGTATGCTTCCTCTGCCTTCCCGGTACAGAAGCTTCCGAAGTATGCTCTGCTTCCTTCGTTGGTTTTGTCCACTCCATGTAGGGTAAGGTATTGCGAAGTTGTTATGACCCATCGGTCAAATACTTCAGGCTTTAGGTCGTCCTTTTCGCCCGAGAACGACGGTGGCAGTGGAAGTTTGATTTTAGGTCCTGCCCGCCTGGCGGATTCACCTTCAGACATATCGTGTTCAGACTCTTCGTTACTCGAACTGTCGTCTGAGGAGCTTTCCGGAAAATCGCTAGGGTTATTGCCTGGTGGCTACCTTACTACCGAGTGATCTGATCCTTCTTCTTTGCTTTCCTCCTTCTTAGGTGTCCCGATAGGTATGTTGTCTTTCTTTGGTGGTTGCGCCGGTCCCTTTCCTTTACTGGGGCTGGAGGGAAATTGCCCAGGAAGGGTGGTTGCTGCCCTTGCTAATTCGTCAGTCGACTCGCTAAAGGTCTGCTTGGCCAAATCTCCCGCCAATTGTCGTTCTGCTTCGTCGATCGAAAATTCGCTCTTTGGCCCTTTCTGTTTTTTAGGTTGCCTTTTCTTGGTAAGGCCTTCTCGTGGGACCCGCTTCCGACTTCGAGTCTCTAATGACTCAATCATGTCGTTTGGCAGAGCCGAACTTCTCGTGGTTCTGCCACTCCCCGATGCTAGCTTCGCTTGTTGGACTTTTCGTAGGTTGATCAGACCAGGTCCCTACAGGTTTCTTAACCACTTGCTGAGGTTAAAAAAATATAACGTGTTCGGGCCAGGCCCTAGTCACGTAGCGGTACGATAGGAGCAGATGGCTTCGTGATCAACACGAAGCGAGCACTGCTTGCTAAAGGAGGCTTCGAACGGGGTGTAATAGGAGATCAAAGAAGTAACCGTTCAACCAAATATATTTAAGAATACTGTCTGTCGAAGTCTGCTGTTTCTATGGCGGGAATCAGCGGTCTTTAAATACAGCATATCGCTTATCTCCAGTATGAGCGATATTGCCAAACGTTGTGTGTATCAACCGATAGCACACGAAACGATACAAGTATCAAATAATACTGTAAAACCACACATAAAACAATATGTATATCAACCGATAGCACACGAAACAATACAAGTATCAACCAATACTGTGAAACCAAACATAAAACAATTTGTGTATCAACTGATAGCACACGAAACAATACAAGTATCAACCGATACTCTGAAACGAAACATAAAACAATGTCTGTATCAACCGATAGCACATGAAACAATACAAGTATCAAACGATACTGTGAAACCAAATATAAAACAATGTGTGTATCAACTGATAGCACACGAAACAATACAAGTATCAAACGATACTGTGAAATCAAACATAAAACCATGAAACCCTAGTAACCCGTACCGGTTACACTATTATTTATTCAGTAGAGCAGTGAGTAATTGAGATCTTATGGTTCAGCAATGCTTCATGAGTGAAGTGGTATTTGAGGTCAATGTATTTTGTTTGTTTATGAAATCATAGTCAGTTGCTAAGATCAATTGCACTCCAGCTATCAATATTAATATATCTTAGAGGAAGTAGTTCAGTTCCACTTAGTTTTGAATACAGTCCACAAAGCTAAAAGGCCTCTGATGTTGTCTCTGAATATACAATATATCCAGATCCTGTAGTTGATAGTGCAATCATAGATTGCTTCTTCAAGCACCAGGATACTACTCCCCTAGCTATAAGGAGAACAAATCCTCCTCTGGACTTGCAGTCTTGCATATCTCTAACAAAGCTGGCATCACTGAAATTAGTAAGAGAGGCTACAGGCATCTTCTTCTGATCTCTCACATATACTATACCTAAGTGTATAGTTGCCTTCAGGTATTGTAGAGTTCATTTTGCTGTCTGGGGTTGGTGGTAGGTAGCATTTATGTTGTATTTACTAAGATAGGTAATCATGAATCCTAGGTCTGGTCAAGTAGCAGTAGCTAGATACATGTAATGGAGATGAACAGGAACAAGATGTAGTCAAGGAGTAAGGAGCGAGAGGAGAGAGACAAGAGATAAGAAATATCATAAGAGGTAAGAAGTAAGAGTTAAGAGACAAGAGACAAGAGGCAAGAGACAAGGAATGGTTCCGAATGTCTTATCTGTGCACCTCAGAATTTGTGACAGGAGATAGCTTGGCATTTAGTCACAAATTCAAAAAGTGAATGGATGGTCAAGTCCTGGACTCAATATAGTTATTTTTAATATGTTCAAACCATATATTGTTATATAAAATATTAGTAGATCATATCATAGTATACATTATGTTCTAGAAATATGACAATGTATTTTGTACTTGATTAACACAATAGATTTATACATTTCATCCCCATATATAGTACCAGTCTCATAGGCCTAAATAATTCTTAGGACCCGATTTGAGAACTTCCAAATCAATTGATCTAGAATTTGAGCTATTACCTCTAGAACTAATCACCTTAGTGAGATGAAGGTATGCTCACAGTGCTTATGGGTAGAGTGCTTTGCAGTATCTGCAAAGTACTTAATAAAGTTTAACTTGTAGTGAAATGGTAGATAAAAAAGTACAACATGTTCTGCTGATTCAATAGCCTCTTGAAGCTTACTCTTCTAAGCTTGAAAGTCTCACTGGGATACCAACAATATATGAGTATAACAAGAACTACCTTTGAGACACTAAGAGTTAGGTTTAGACTTACTTGAAGATGTCTTAATAGTACATTGTGTAAGCAATTGTGGTCTACAGACAGGCTATAAGCTATATTCCATGAATCCTGTTTTTAGACCTTTTAGTACTCCACTTGTAGTAACTATAGATTGATACCAACTACCATCTAGGTGTTCTGGATCAACAACAAATATCTGCTGCATTGGCTTAGCATTTTTTTCTCGGTTCTTCAAATTTATTTTTAATACCCTTAAGATATTATTTGCATACTTAGCATGATTCTTGGCATTGTCAAATATAAACAAAGCCTAACAGCCTGGAAACTCTGCCTCAAAAGCTAGAATAGCCTTAGTTTTTATTTGAGTAAGAAGCTTTGTCTATTCCATCAGATGTCCTCTCCGTACTTTAGAATTTTACATATAGTACCACCACTAATTGAACCAATAGGAGTAAGAAGCTCGAATATATGTAAACCTTAACCATGCCTTTTTTCTGAATTGTATTATATTCTTCAAGAGTTTAGATAAAGCGTTGACTATTATTTGCATTAAAGGTGTATCCATTATAGGTAACTATAATAACTGCCTGCTCATTTCTATTGAGAACTTGTATAGTTGGTAAAGGCTCTAACTGGTTATTCCAAACTATGAGACGTGATGAAAGTAACTGTAAAGTGGGCAAGAACATCTTATTACAATATACAATAATATTACTTTGTTCATATCCATCTTTATAAAACCCTTTTTAAACCTCTTTCCACTTATAGCCAAGTTTTGATAACTACTGGAAACCAGTATGGCTACTAATTACTTTCTGAATTTGTTGAACACCTCTAGCTCCTACAAGACTAAATGGTAAGTCCTCTGCCTCTATTCAGACTTGGTTGACCACCTGAGCCATCTTATAAAAGTCAACATCTTTAACTGTTAGCATATATTTAATAACTGTAGTAGAGTGTGACGTATATAGTAGAGTACTCAAGGGAACAATACTAATTAAGGAATAACATACTCTGACTTACTTTGGAAATAAATTCCTGTACAGCTAACAAAATACTCTCATTATTCAATATGCAGGCAACCTGAAAGTATTGATCTTGCTTCTGACCTGTGATTCTCCAGTATTTCACCCAGGATACCTCATTCCACATATATCTTCTTATAATTTAACCACCTGACTGGCTACCTGAAGCTACCTGTCGGGCAAGTGTCTTTCTTGATTGGAGAATATTTATCTCTGGCTGTAACATGTTCACACCTAGAATGCTAATCATGCTTTGAGTACGATAGTAACAGGTGGCCTGCTTGCTTGGCAAGAGGTGAGAGTTGTGTAAACTAAAGGAGGCTTTGAAGAGGCATAATAGGAGATCAAGAAGTAACCGTTCAACCAAGTATATTAAAGATACTGTTAGTCGAAGTCTGCTGTTTCCATCGTAGAATCAGCGGTATTTAAATACCAGTTCTTACTTATCACTAGTATGAGCGATAATATAAACTATTCAAAGTATCAAGCGATACTTTTCAAACACAACAAGTATCAAATGATACTGTAAAACAAAACATAAAACATAACCTAGTACCTATACTGGTTACACTGGTTGCAAAAGAGCTTGCTTGTCTTGAAACACTTAAAGTTTTCAAAAGCAAAATACATGATAGTGCTGTTGAAAATAGAAACCATTGAGAGGTTTTCTTTTGACTGAAGGATGAGGAAATAGAACCTTTTTGATTACTTGAAGTGATATTCTCAAGACCTTGAAATGTTCAGATGAAGAATTATAATGAGAGCCTATATGTTGGAGCCATCATTGAAGTGTTTGCGAAAACAGAACTGAGGAGTCATTGAGAGCTAATTGGTCTGCGGGGAGGTCTTCTAACAGGTCTTCTAATAGTGCTCCTGGTAAAGGTATTACTGGGAAGGATATATCTGGTATGGTTTGTGGAATAATTTTATTCTCTGGTACATTAATGATAGATTGTGCTTTAGTGAGCTTTCTGGCATAAGCTTGCACATGCTATTCACATGATCTCTTTATATTCAGATGGACTCTAATAGAGCTATCAACTGGGTCTAAAACTGGAACAACTAATGAGACATGAGACTGCTGCTAAAATTTTCCTAGTTTACTATTATTGAAGATTCAGATAGCTTTAAAGATATTTAATAGATTATACTTCTTGCTGTTTCTCACAATATGCTTGGGTCCAAAGGGCCGATACAGATAATAGATTTGTAACTTGTAGCCTACTATGCTTTCATTTTTCTAGCATTTTTGAATTACATATAACCAATTCTAGTAATAGATTAGACTTAAAATAAAGGTAGATAAAAGTCAAAAAAGTAGGGAGATTTATGAATATTATTAATATATAGATATTTATTTTCTTTAGATTTACAATTACTTCTGTTCTGCCAATATTGTGTTATCATTTTCACTAAAATTAACCTTCCTAACATCTTATGTAACTTGACAATTAATTAAAAACTCTAACCTTGCTGGGAATTGAATATAGGTATATTTTTTCTTTTGCCAAGCTGTCTCCTATCACAAATTCTGAGGTGTACAGTTAAGATGTCTGAAACCATATAAGAAGCAAGAGACAAGAGACAGGAAGTGAGGGACAAGAAACAAGAAACAAGAGATAAGAGGTAAAACTAGAGAGAAGATATTTTTTTTATTATGGTTCTGGAAGCCTAGTCTCTAAACCACTTTTAAGACCAAAAGTGTGACAATTTTAGTTATAATGCTAAGCATAATACTTCAAAAACTTTGTTATCTTAGTTTGTTAAACCTGTAACCCTAACATATAAATTGACAAAAGCTATAACCTATTCAATACTAGACCACATAATGCTAGTGTAATAATAAAATAATTAAGAAATAAAATATAAATATCCAACATCATTAATGTATTAATAATTAATATAAACCAAGTATCTGATTGTTAAGCTAATCTATATTAACTTAAGTCTCTGCTATTTGTTAACATGAGGAGTATCATGTATAAACATGTCTCTTGAAGTCTGCAGAGCCATATACAATCTGATTTCAATATCCATCTATCATCCACAAGGTTCGTTGATAATATTTCCAAATTAAGAGATTTGGAATCTGCTTTAATAGCTCTAGTATAGTATGAACCAAGGAAGGGAATATGTATTCATAATGAGCTCTAGTATACAATTTTGCACAGCCCCAGAAATATTTAACAAAATTTAGCTTATAGTGTAATACTGGATAGAATATTACTTGATGACCTACTTCCTCAATGGTTTCCTGCAGTTGATACTTCTAAGCCTGGAAGTCAGGCTGTAATGAAAGTAGAGCTCATGTACAATAATGAGTATTTGTTGTATACTTGCAAGCTGGATTTGGCTTTCTTTCACCTGGAGAATCTCCTGGAATAGAGTATTGGATAAGGAATTTTTGCTCCTGTGGCCAAAGACCTCTCTCTTGTAAGACAATTCGTAAACCCTTTAATCACCCATATAGTAATATTATTGACTACTGCTGAACTGTATTTTGTGTAGAGTACATGAAGTAGCCATCTCTCATGGGGAGGGAATTCTTGCCACCTGTAGTGAGGTTTATATTTCCTACTTGTAGGGCATCTGATAAATACTTTTGGTGAATTTTAGCATTATCAAATGCAAACAATCCTTGGTATTCAGGGAATACTGCTTTAAATGCTGGTATTGCTTTCTCAGTAAGCTGCTTCAATAACAATTTGACAGTCTACCAGATATCTCCCCCATACTTCAGTATTTTACGCATACTTCTACGTCCAAGTCGACCTACTGGTATGAGAAAATCTGATACATAGAGGCCTTGGCTTCTATCCTTCTTCCTGATTCATGCTTTATTCCCATAAATCTATATTTCCTTGCATCTATTATTCATAATGCTGTACTCATTATATACAATAAATACAAGAGGTCTGATATCATGAGAAAGTGACTTTAGTATCTCTTGAAGATTTTTATCCTATTCGACAAGCTGTGATTTTAGAGGCTGCATGTGTGGAAGAAAGATACTATTTCGATATTCTTTAATATTCTGTCCCTTACATCCATCTCTCTAGATTTCTCATTTAATCTCCTCTCAATTCCATTCTAGCTTTAATAACCAAGCTCGTGCTGATTGACTAGAGAGTACCTTCGTGATTCTTCATTGAATACTAGCAATAGAGATTATAAGCAACTGATTTGTACTGTATGAACCTTCTACTGACATATCCTGGTTATTATAAGTTTGTGTCCAATAATATGTTACAGCTTGTACCAGTTCTGCTAAATCTATTGCTATGAAATTTTATATACAGTTAGTCTTTATATATTGTTTTATAAAAAGGAGATAGGATATAAGAAATTGTAGTATACCTTCCCTAGCTTCTGATATATATTCTCTTATGGCAAGCATTGTCCCCTCATCTGTATGCCAACTAGCAATCTTGATATGTTTGCCTTATTTAGAAGTTGGCAGCTTTTCATAACAGATATAATCAACCTCCTGACTCAGGATACGTCTCATAACCCATGTAACCTAGCCTGCTAACTTTGCAACTAACAAGGCCAGGTCTTTTTCCTAGTCTTTTGCAGAGTCCATAGAGCGCTTGGATTGCGATTAAGCTCTGCTAACTTCTATTGCTTTTCAATCTTCAGTTGTATCTTGAGGAATGTATGAAGTTCTACATTCCAATCCAGCTGTAGATTCATGTAAAGACCTTCTCACTTTCTTGTTAATGCCTTGATCTGTCTCTTCATTTGATTTAAGGCAGACTCTAAAATCTTTTCTTTCATTACCTATAGTGGTCTTAAAAGATGTGGCTATTTGCAATATCCCTCTCTTCTTATTTGAGCATTCTAAGTTTTAAAAGTTAGCTTAGTTTCATATTTAATTCAGCTCTAAGGATTCTGACATCACTCATAACCAATTCAGATACATGGTTCTTGAGACTAGCTTGCTTTTTTCTAGTATAGTATTGGCAGTTTTTCTCAATTTTAGAGCGAGGAGTTGGTTTCCAATATCCATTCCTCTGCTGAAGTCTCTGCCAATATTGTTGTATCCTTTGTGTTGATGGATATTGCGGGAGAGATATAGTGTGAGATGATAGTACAGGATGAGATACCCCTTGAGCTGCTTCCTTCTCCCTCAGCTGCTTCTTCTTTAACTAATGCTTCTATACTCTCCGTTGTTCTGAGACAGGTAAGGATTGGATACCTGCTAGTAGAGTAGTTGAAGTATATGCTACATGGTACTTTTGAACTCTCTCCCTAGTTGCTGCTCTCCTTTGTTTCTTCTTTAGCTCTGCCTCTGCTATCCCCTTATCTGTCCTTCTTTCTTCCCTCTTGCTAGTACTAGCCAGCTTTTATAGAGTCAAAATTAACAAGTTTACTAATTCGGTAAGAGGAAATTTATAATATGTAGGGAGTATATATGAGCTGCTAGTATTAACTAGGAGTTGATAGAAGAGTATGAATAAAACAGAAGTGAGATGAAAAATAGGATAGAGTGATTTGTGAAGCAATAGTAGGTGTAGGTTAATGAAATAATAGTATACTATAATCATGATAATAATATCATTATGATGATAAGTTAATATAAGTATTTATATATTAGGATTACAGGTTTAACAAACTAGGATAACAAAGTTTTTGAAGTGTTATACTTGATATTATGATTAAAATTGTCATACTATTGGTCTTAAAAGTAGTGTAGAGGCTAGGCTTCTAGAATCATACTAGAATACAAAAGATACAAACTAGAAAAGAAAGAGGAAAATATAGCAGAGGGCATCTAGGCTTCTTTTTATAGTAAACCAGTCTTAATACTAGTATCTATTTGCTAGTCTAGAGTAGTCACATAAAGCATTAGCCCAAAACCTCATACTAGGGCTCAACTCTATTCTATCTCATTATTGGCTATAAATAATAATACTAGCCTCCTCTTTATAGCTGAGCTTCTGTGAAGTCTTGGTCTAGGCTTATGAGAAAATTGAGTATAAAATTCCTTAACTCTATCAAGTATGTTCTTTAAGTCAAAGTAGGGTTATCAAGTAAGTTCTTCATATCCTTCCCAGCAGATAAGATATTACAGTTACCAGTAATAGTAGCCTGAGTCAAGTATCTCTACTACTTTCTATTCTGGACTACCTTCAATTTCAACTGCTGGAGGCTCAGACATAATATATCCAGGTATTGAAGAATCTGTAGCTACTAGTTGAAGAAGGTTAATATGAAAAACTAGATGAATTTTTAGGTTTTGTGGTAGATCTAGATGATATGCATAAGAGCCTACAATGGCTTTGACTTTGTAAGGTTCTGTTTTCTCTTAGTCTAGCTTCTTTAAAGGTCTAGTGGTATGAATATTCTTCATTGACAGTCATACTTTATCACCTACTCTCAGTAATATGGTAGACAGTATGTGCTTATCTGCTTGTCCTTGGTATAGTTCTGGTATATATCATATTTCTTTCCTCATGGTCTCCTATAGCTTATAGATTGTTATAACAAAGTTTGGAGAGTTATCAGCTTGACTGTCTATTGAACTTAGAAGTATAATTTCAAGTTGTGGATGGTATGCATAATTGGTAAAGAAGGGACTTGTCCTTGTTGTTTTAGATATGTTTGTATTATAGGTGAATTCTGCTTGCAAGATCTACGAGTACCAATCACCTTGTTGGTAATTAATGTATCTCCAAAGATATTGTTTCAAAATAGCATTTGTTCTTTCTGTTTGTCTATCAGTTTCTAGATCAAAGACTGTACATTAGCAAAAATATAGGCTAGCACTCTGAGTGCCCATAGCATCTGGTATACAGGGTGTGCAGAACATAAATCATAACTCAGGATACAATGTTGGATCTTAGTAATATTAGGATGCAAGCAGGTTGACACAGAATTCTTAGGGTGCAACTAGGTGGAACAAAGTTGACACCAAATTCTTTGGATGCAACTAGGCACAACAGTATGTTGGCAGGATGCAACCAGGTACAACACTACATTGTCAAGATACAAATAGGACATGATGTCAAATCTGAGTCTTGTTGGAATATAAATAGAATCTGGACTAAATACTCTGAAATTACTAGTTCTTGAAAGGTCCCCCAATTCCCACTTTGTGATCTAGGTCACAATTGAATCTATGAAGTAGCGGTAAATAGTACAATTTATTAAAATACTAATATACATAGTAATACCCTCATTAAACCCCCACTACTGGTAGTATAACTTGAAACAAACTGTGAAATACATAGTCAGAACCTCATTAGCAAAGACCACTTTCATAACAGGCTGTAACTCCAATAATATTGGTACTGAGTAGACGTTCTTTATGCTGTTGAAAAGCTGGCATTGAGTGGATTTAAGCTATGAAGTATGGAGAGCTGCAGCCAAAGGACGTCAAGGAATCTAGTATCAAAATTAGTACAAAGTCAGAACCTCGCTGGGAAAGACCACTTTTATAACAGGCTGTAACTCCACCAATATCGATCGTGGGTAGACTTTCTTTAAGCCATTGGAAAGCTAGCCTCGAGTAGATCTTTACTGCAAGGTATGGAGCACTGCAGCCAAAGGACACCCGAGATATCAGGTGTCAAAGTCAGTGTATAGTGAAAACCTCACTAGCAAAGACCACTTTCATAACAGGCTATAACTCTACTAATATTGATCCTGAGTAGACGTCCTTTAGGCCGTTGGAAAGCTGGCGTCGAGTAAATCTATGCTGCAAAGTATGGAGAGCTGCAGCGAAAGGTCACCTGAGAAATCTGGTATTAAACTCAGTATATAGTCAGAATCTTTCCAAAATCTTGCTGGAAAAGACTATCTTTATAATAGACTGTAACTCTACCAATATTGACTACGAGTAGATGTCCTTTCTGCAATTGGAAAGCTGGCGTCAAGTAAATCTATGCTGTAGAGTGTGAAATACTACATCCAAAGAATGCCTAAGCAATCTGGTATCAAAGTCAGCACATAGGTAGAATCTAGTCAAAAACCTCGCTAGAAACCATCCCATCCATAACAGCCTCTAGCTCCACTAATAATACCATGGGTAGATATTCTGTAGACCTTTAGAAAGCTAGTATCAAGTAGATCTATGCTGTGGAGTATGGAGTGCTGTGTCTAAAGAACATCTAACGAATCTGGTGTCGAAGTCAGCACATAGTCAAAACCTTGCTAAAATCTCACCAGAAAAGACCCTATTTATAATAGCCTGTAACTCCACCATCAATGCTGGCGGGTAAACATCCTTTAGACTGTTGGAAAGCTGGCATCGAGTAGACATATACTATAGAGTATGGAGCACCATGTCCAAAATAGGCCCAAGGTATCTGGTGTCAAAGTTAGCACATTTTTAGTATAAATACTACCTGTATAATAGGCTGTATCTCAACCAATAATGGTTGTGGGTAGATGTTCTGTACACTATTTGAAAGCTGGCATCGAGTGGCTCTAGGCTGTGGAGTATGGAGTACTGTATCCAAAGGATGCCTGAGGTATCTGGTATCAAAATCAGCATATTACCAATATAAATACTACCTTTATAATACGCTGTATCTCTACCAATAATAGTCATGGGTAGACGTTCTTTAGACCATTTGAAAGCTAGGGTTGAGTAGCTTTATGATGTGTAGTACGGAGTGCCGCCTCCAAAGGATGTTTGATGTATCTGGTATCAAAATTAGCATATTGCCAATATAAATACTACCTGTATAATAGGGTGTATCTCTACCAATAATGATCGTGGGTAGACATCCTTTATGCCGTTAGAAAGCCGGTGTCGAGTAGATATATGCTATAGAGTATGGAGTATCGTAGCCAAAGAACACCCAAGGAATCTGGCATCAAAGTCAGCATATATTAGAATTTTATCAGAAAAGACCACTCTGAGAACAGCTAGCCATGGTCATAGAACTTGACTATGTTCAAGTTAATGAAATCCATAGTAGCAAATAGATCAGAGTATACCTCATAGAATCCAATAAGCAAGCACACTGGCAGTCATCATGGGGGTGTTTTTAGTAGTATCTGTATTTGTAGTATAGTTGTGTTGTGTATAAAGGTTTAGAAACGCATTGTAAAGTTGCCTGTGAGGTAAAATCACAACAAAGTGCCTGGGCCAGTGCTGTATCCAAGTGAGTCTAGTGAGGCAGCCCCAGATTACTAGAATGCAAGAGGGCATTGCAACCAACACCAGGATGTTAGCAGGTATGCAACAGATGCCCAGGTGCACAGGATGCAGAGGATGCAAAAGCAACATCAGTTGCATCAGGGTACAACAGTGACCTATCAGATATATATATATTTTTTTTGCTGATATACTAAGTCTAGATTTTATATGAAGTCTTGTACAAAGTGTTCTCCAGAAAGTAGAGACAAATATGGTGCCTTGGTCAGATACAATTGATATAGGCAAGCCATAGAGCTTGATTATGAAGTTATGATACAAATAGGCAAGATCCTCTGCAGAGCTCTTATTACAACAGAGAATAAAGTAAGCTATTTTAATCAAATAGTATACAACAATAAGAATAGTATTGCATCCTCTGCGCTCAGGAAGTTCAGTAATAAAGTTTACACTTAGATCACTCCAGGAACAGTGAAGGGTAGAGAGAGGATAAAGGTTCTCATAAGGTACATGATGTTGAGACTTGATTTTAGAGCAAGGATAGCAATAGCAAATATAATACTTAATATATTCTCTTATATCTAGCCAGAAATAGTTGAGTACCACTAGGTTGAATATTTTTGTAACTACCAGGTACCTTGCTAAGGGCTGTTATGGTAGGAGTAGAGGATCATTAAGTGAAGAGGATCCAAGTTGGATATAAACAGGTGGCCTTGATAGTACAAATATTGTTTATAAGAAGTACAATGTAGAAGGGAGATCTAGTGGCAGTGGTGTATACTATTAGTAAGCATATGGAGAACTGGAACTAGAAGTGGGTCTGAGTTATATGCTGCTTTTAGGGCCTCAACAAACTCAATAGAAGAGGTGAAAACTACTGAACGAGATATATTTGAAGGGCTTAGAAGCATTTAAAACTAAGGTGTAAGTCATTTATCCCTCTTTTTGTAGAAGGTCATCTGATTTCCAAGTCAGCTCGTCAGGTTTTCTACTGCTCTTTCCTGGCCTGGAAGTTATTTTAAAATCAAATTGTAATAAAATCTTGGCCCACCTAGCCCGCTGCTGGTTTAACATCTTAGTTGTCATAAAATACTCCAAATCTTGGTGGTCAGTTAGAACCAAAATTTCAAACTGTGCTGTAACGTCTTCAGGCCAGGCCCTAGTCATGTAGTGGTATGATAGGAGCAGATGGCTTCTTGATCAACAAGAAGCGAGCACTTCTTGCTAAAGGAGGCTGCGAACGGGGTGTAATAGGAGATCAAAGAAGTAACCATTCAACCAAGTATATTAAGAATACTGTCTGTCGAAGTCGGCTGTTTCCACTGCAGGAATTAGCGGTCTTTTAAATACAGCATATCGCTTATCTCCAGTATGAGCGATATTCCAAAACGTTGTGTGTATCAACTGATAGCACATGAAACAATACAAGTATCAAACGATACTATGAAACCAAACATAAAACAATGTGTGTATCAACCGATAGGACACGAAACAATACAAGTATCAAACGATACTATGAAACCAAACATAAAACAAGGTGTGTATCAACCGATAGCACATGAAATAATACAAGTATCAAATGATACTGTGAAACCAAACATAAAAGAATATGTATATCAACCGATAGCATACGAAACAATACAAGTATCAAATGATACTGTGAAACCAAACATAAAACAACCTAGTACCCATACCGGTTAAACTCCCAAAATAAAATAACAATTTCAACAAATAAAATAATCTAATGAAATCCTAATAGTCGGTAAACCCGCTATTCTCCTGAAAGTCCCTATAGGACCCATCCTCATCGTCATCCCTATCTTGCAACAATCTCATGCCGTCCTGCAACATCCATTCCACCCCCTCCAACCATCTCTCCAAGCACTCCTGGCAGGGTGCTTCGCGTACAAAGCAACCTGACTCTTCGTAGTGCGGTAGGTTGATGTAGTTTCGGACTGTCTGGACTGGCAGTCCTCCGTTTCGATATCGATCTGCCCGCAATTGTCGCAGAAGTCGACATAAAATATTTTCCAGTATGCCTCCAGTGGAATGGTTTTACTGCGCAGTAGTTTGTCTACAATAATGTGTCGTTCCTTGATACTTATTTCTTCATAGGTTGACATTTCTCGGTTAGGGCAAGGTTTGTAGCAGGGTAAAGGTTTGTAAGAGGGTAAAGATTTTCTTCACTTTTAGAGGTCCTGTAGTCTGGTTTTTTCTCTTCGGAGGAGTTTGAGGAATGGTGGGTGGTATTTATATCTTGGTGTTGGCCTCGCTTAGGTATTGGCCTGGCTTAGGTGTTCAGGAGAAGGTGGGTGGTACTTAATCTCTGTTTCTTCTGTCTCTATACACATCTCACATTTCTCTATGCTCAGGTAACATCCGCTTCCAAAGCGGAATATGTCAGCCCCTGTTTCGCCCCACATCCTTCCCATTGACTCAGTTGTTATATCCAGGTATTTGTTGCAAATGTGTATGAATAATCGGTGTGTAAGGTATTATCTAGGGATAATATTACGGTTTACCAACAGTCCCATTAGCTGATGGCGCAGTCTCCATGGCACTGTCTCATAGTTTGACATTGTAAGGCTGTTGGATGGTGTGTTTCTTTTGCTTGTTATTCCCAGTACTCAGCCTCAGCCAGCCGAGTTAGGTATGCTGCTTCATCTTCTATAACCTGGTTTTCATCTTTGCTGTTTTCGAAATTGCTCTCAAAATGGGCTGACCAAAATCCATCATGTATCTTTTCATCTGTATCGGGGCAGAGGTGTTGTATTTCGGGCAGGGTTGGGCTTCATGCCACGGTTACATGGTTTATTGTAGGGGGTAGCTCGTCTTCTGGTTTGTTGTCCTCCCACTATTGGTTTACTAGTTCTATCGCATTTTCCAATCCTTCAAGGGGTTCCCAGCTGTTTTCAGTTTCCGGATATCCCATCCATTTGACCAGACACTGGTTGCCGTCATAGCACTTCCTCTGGTCTCGTATAACCTCCACTTCCCATTCTGGTTTTTCATTTCCTGTGATTGGAGGCGGCTTTCCATGGCTTTTTCCGGTGAAGGTGGTATTGTCGTTAGGGAGGTGTTGTTTCATGGTAGATGCATGGAATGTTGCTTGCCAGTTTCTGTACATTCAGCCGTTCATTTCTACTGTGCAATTTTGCGTGTGGTCATCATATTCAACTATCTTGAACAGCCCTTGCCAGCGCGGTTGCAGTTTCTTGCTTCGCCCCGATTCCGTTGCGAAAAGGCTTCTATAAACCAATAACAGGTTACCGTTCCCTATCGGTGTATGGTGTCTGCGCTGTTTTGCTGCGGTTCTTTTGCTCCTAAATCGCGCTAATTTTATTGCATTAAATGCCATGTTCCGGATTGCTTGGTGTCTGTTCAGCAATTCGTCGGCGGCCAGTACTGCTGGGTTCTTGAAATTCGCTAGGAGGAGTAGCGTGTAGTTTTTTCCAGAAATAGCTTTATATGGGGACATACGGAGGGTTTCTGACCATCCTGCATTTCGGTATACTGCCGTTTCTGGTATGGCATCAAACCAATTGTTTTGTCTTACATTGACTAGGTTTCGAAGAGCTGTTTTTAATTCTCGAATTTTCCTTTCGACTTGTCCATTAGTTTTATGATAGCCTGGTGCCGCCTTGATGTGCTCAATGCCTAGTGATCGACACTGCTGTCTCCACACATGTGACTTGAATTGTGGGTCAGTATCGCTTACTAGGGATGTTGGGGAGTTATGGGGTGTAAACATTTTGTTACGTAGAAGTTCCCAGGTTGCTATTGCCATTACATGCTTAGTTGTAGGTATGAGCCACGTGAATCTTCAAAACCTATCTATCGCAACTAGGATTGTGTCATATCCCCATGAATTGTGGAAGGGTCCTGCAAAATCAATGGCTATCGATTCGAAGATTTCCGACGGCAGGGTAATTGTCTGAGCCTTTCCTTACGGGAATTTTGTAGGCTCCTTATTTATCTGGCATGTGTGGCATTGGGCCACATACGCTCTGAAGTCCTTTCGCATATCAGGCCAAAATAGGTATTCGGTAGCGTACCATAAGTTTCGTTCAACACTGTCGTGGCCTTTGTTGTGTATTTTGCTAATGACATAGTCCCTTAACATCGCATTTCCGTATGCGAGGCCTTTTGGGATATGCAGGTAGTCTTCTCCTATCTGGTTCTTGCGTACAGAATTCTGTTTGCAACCTTGTAGGAGGACAAATCTCCTGTGGAGTCGATATTCTCATTGACTTTTTTCCAAATTGGTTCTCTCCAGTATGCTGCAACCATATGTGCTCGGAACGTTCCGATCATTTTATTGACGGTTTGTAAGGTGTCGCATTCGTCTTCTATCTCGCTTCCTCTGGTTGTCTCAGGTACGTCTTTCTCCTCACTGTTTTCCAACACATCATAAAGTCCTCGTCGATATTCACTCATTGTTGGGGGTACAACTGAAACTATTATTTCATTTGTTAGACTTTCTAGTCATTCTGCTCGCCTAATAGGTGGTAGGCTATCAGGTCCTGGCATCCAGAATCCCGCTATTGTCTCATAGGTAATGTCCTCTATTGGTTCCCCTCGTTCAACCGGTAGCAGACTATCTGGTTGTCGTATATGGAAAGCCGGGGCTTCCGGGTTTAGCAGTGCCGGGATTGCATAAGACCTGGGCATTGGTTGGGCAAGGGTGGACAGCCCGTCCCCAGCACTGTCTGGTCTCCCACCGATCGTTTATTGCCATTCCCAGTCATGGATTTTGGGGGACTCCGGAGGGCTCAGGTCGATGTCTGTACCTGGGGGGCTTGGTCCTTCACTAAGGGGGTGAGGGGTTGGCTTCCTATTTCGTCTAGGGTAGTTGTTTGTGAATTTGATCTTAGTCTGATGATATGGGCAATGATCCACATGACAGTGCGAATAGTGTAGCGCGCTATGTTGGAGTTCTTCGTGTGGCGTTTTTTGCAGGGTACACTGGTGGCCCCAATCATTTCCTGCAGTCATTGAGCAAGGGCTCTCAGAGGGTACAGGAGCCTTGTTGGGGTACTCAGTGTATGAGTAAGGAGGGGAGGTAGGGGAGACATCCCCTTCAGGTTCCATCGTGTTTGATTCTTGCTCGTAGACTATGTTATCCAAGATGTCGTTTGCTTCCTTTATATGATAATGGACATAGATTGGATTCAAGTCTGATCCTTCCTCATATATCCGGGAAAGGGCATCAGCTAAATAGTTCGTACTTCCTGGTGCATAGACTATCTTCGCGTTGTATTTTCCCAAGGCACTTAGCCATCTAACTTGCTTTCTGCTCGAGTTCTTTGCCGTTCGTAGGTGTGTTAAGGGTTGGTGGTCTGTAAGTATTGTAAAGGGATTTCCCATTAGTACATTGTGGAACCGATTAAGCGCTTCCACTATCGCTATGGCCTCTTTATCGCTAGTTCCATAATTCATCTGTGCGTTGGTGAACTTTCTGCTGTATAACGTGGCTGGTCAAGCTGTCTCGTATGTGGGTCCCTGTCCAACCCATGCTCCAATTCCTAAATCTGAGGCGTCTGTAATTAGCCAAATTGGTTCCTTGCTTTGTATGTCTATTGGTCGCATCACTTTGGTGTCGATGATTCGCTTTTTTACCATCTTGAATGCGGTCAGATGGGTGGTTGTCCATATGAATTCCATATTTCCCGTCGGATCTGTTAGCGGTGCCGTCAAGGTAGCATGGTGTGGGAGGAACTGAGCCACATAGTTCACTATTCCTGTAAAGTGTTGCAATTCCTTCTTGTTACGAGGTGTTTCTCAGCCTGTAATGCTTGATATTTTCTGGGGAGAGGCATGGATCCCCTCATTATCCACTATGTGTCCTAGTACTTCCAGCTTATCTGTGAATAGTACTGATTTCTTCTTACTTGCATAGAATTTTGCCTTTCTGAGTTGATCACATATCTGGCATATGTGTTTCTTGTGTTCTTCTGACGTCTCTGAGAATATGAGAATATTATTAATGTATACCCATACAAAATGAGGTAGAAATTCGCTTAGGAGGTCTTCCATTATTCGCATAAAGGTTGCAGGTGCATTCATGTCTCCATGTAGCATTACTTTGCTGACAAATCCTCCAAAGGGGGTTTTAAATAAATTGAGCTTAACACTGTCTTTGTCCACTCGTGTTTGGAAGTATGTGTCACTTAGATCAATCTTACTCCTGAATTTCACTTGTCCTATTCGGTTAAGGATCTGCTGTTGGTTTGGAATCGATGGACTATCCATGATCGTGTTGTCGTTGCGGATTTTCAGGTCTCCCAGGGGGCAGATCCTTCCATCTGACTTGGGTTGTACAAACATAGGTTCTGCTCCGCGAACTTCCTGTCATACGATAACTCCAGCCCATAATTTCTCGTTTATCCAGTTCATGAGTTTCTCCTTGTAGGCTTCTGAGATCGAGTATGTTGGTTGCTTTCGTAGGTCGGTTGGATCTTTTAGCCGAATATGGTGGCTAATCTTACGCACAGAGGGTAGCGTTTCAGGGACCTTGTCCGGGAATACATCCTTGTATTTTTTCAACAACGTTGTTGTAGTGGTGTCTCATACAGCGGCTCGAAATTCCCCGCTTGTTGGTTTGCATAGCACACGCAGTTTGTCATCAGGAAATTCCACTGCGGTATCCCTACACCTGATAAGAGCATTATGTCTTTTTAGGAATGGCATTCCTATGAGGGCATCGTATTTCGCGAGATTTCCTACCAACATCTCCTGATTTGTCCATTTGTTTTTTCCGATTCCCATAGTCAGACCATACTTTTTATGGCTTGAGGAGCGGGAGCCTTTCATGGCCATATTGACTATTGTTGGTTGGGGTAGAGGCTCCATAGGGATGCCATGGGTAGAGATAAAGGTGGCGCTAACTATGTCGCAGCCGATTGTTCCTGTGTCGAATAGTACCTTTGCTGGGTGGCCTTTTATGTGAATCATTCCTTCAAGAGCGTCATGGGGCCTGATTGCCAGCATTGGTTGCATTCGGAGGCATTCCATTTCCACCGAGTTAATTTCCACTTCGTCATATTCGGTTGCTTCCATGTGGTTCGTACTTGTTTCTCGCTTAGTTGATTTTCCTTTTCCTTTTTTGGCACAGCAGTCCTTTGCATAGTACACCTTTTTCCTGCATTCGAAACCTGTGCCTTCATCGCATCGTTTCTGCTTCTTATCTTTCTTGTCTTTCAAATCTTTGCGGTATGGTATATCCTTTTTTGCACTATCCCGCAATGGTAATCCTTTGCTGTTCTTCTGCTACGGTATGTGGGTTCGGTAAACTCCTGTTTCATACAGGATAGCGTCCTTTTGTTCACCCCGTTTGACTATCTTGTCAAAGGGGTCTCATTCTTCTTCCATGGGTTCTACCTCCTGGTGCAGTCTGGGGCGCATTGCCTCATACAGTCTTTGTTGTAACTGGTACTGAGATACCGTCCCGGTAGGCAATCGTCCATGATACATTAAGAGATCTGTTGCGACCAACGTTATTCTTTCTGTTTTGCCATTTTGAACTTGCTGGATATCCTTGAACCTTTTATATAGTTCTTCCGTGTTTCGCGAGGATTGGAATCTCTCTCATAGGTATTTGATCAAGGTCGTTCGTCGGATTTTTTCCCCACTCTCATAGTGGTTCATTGCTTGGTGGTATGCTTCCTCTGCTTTTTCAGTACAGAAGCTTCCAAAGTACGCTCTGCTTCCTTCTTTGGTTTTTTCCACTCCATGCAGGGCCAGGTATTGAGAAGTGGTTATTACCCATTGGTCAAATGCTTCAGGTTTTAAATCGCCCTTCTCACCAGAGAACGAGGGTGGCAGCTGATATTTGATTTTTGGTCCTATTCCACAGCGGATTCAACTTCAGACATATTGTGTTTGGACTCTTCGCTATTGGAGCTGTCATCTGACGAGCTTTCTGAAGTGTCGCTGGGGAATTTGTCTGATGGCTGCTTTACTACCGAGTGATCTGATGCTTCTTCGTCATTGTCCTCCTTCTTAGGTGTCCCGACAGGTATGCTGTCCTTCTTTGGTGGTTGCGCTAGTGCCTTTCCTGTAACGACCTAGCATACATGAGCTATGGCAGACGGAACCTATACCCATACAGGTAGCCAGGAGGCGAACTGGTAGGAACCGGCTGGCAAGTAAGTACTTGACCTGCGGAGACCCGATGGCCCGGGCTCCGAGAATGAACAGAATTGGCTGGTCAGGGACTTAGGTACCTGGATACACCCGGGAGCGGTGTCAGTGTACTTAGGGACTTCTGAAGGAACAGTTGCTCAGCTAGGCCGGGTAACTGAAGACAGGTCAGAAATGTCTATCGCCAGCGACGGGATCGACAGGGTAACAGGGAAAAGTTATCTTGTCCGCTGGACAAGGTTACCCTACCCTCGGGATCAGGTGACCCTCCCCTGGGGCTTGGGTTACCCTGCCCAAAGTCCTGAGTTACCCTACCTTTCAATACAAAGTCCCTCGGGGAGTTCGGGAAAATTGACTGAAATGTTTGTCATGCGCAGCTATGCATAATACTGGAATCTGGGGTTCCGGAGGGTGCTATTGGGCGAGCTACGTAGCTTCGATGAAGCTGTAAATTGGAGACATTATTCCTATCATACCCCTCCAGCCCCGCCTTGAGGCCCGGACGTCATCGCGAAACGGTTGTGTAGTTGTGTGCAGTCTAGCAAAGCGGAATCTTTGCAGACATGCTTGCAACACCGTATACGTCGCTGCCCTCCGGTCGACCATAGGCTGTTCGCAGGATATATAAGGGGGCATAGGGTGGAAGGTAGAGTACCTCCTCCAAGTTGTTCGTAGTAAAACGGACCAAACCCGACGGAGTTAACGGGTGTTAACTGTGGGGGTCCTGAAGGTAGTCCTGGGTGGTGCCAGGGTGACTGGGAGAGTTTTACATCTACCAAGCCCAAAAGTGCTCCCAACACTATAGGCTCCGAAAGGGACGTGTAGAGACACTAAAAGCATGATTCCTACCACAGGTAAGGTATATCCGGGGTACTGGTTATGGGTAGCGCCCATTGGATCACTCCCGGACTACCGTGCCCTGCGGAAGACACTGGAAGTCTGAGACCCGTAAATAGTAAATAGGTAAACCGCTCACACTAGCCTCTGGAGTTAAGTAGAGATTAATGCATATGGGAAGAGTGTCATATATAGTCTAGTTCATGAGTTGTCTTGACTGTTAGCCACTGGCAAGACACCGATGCACAGAAGTTTTCACTAAAGAGGGCAAAATGGAAATACACCGCAGAAACGATAACCGCATAAGGTGAATGCCGACTAGAGTGTGTCGACACATGCATGCCCGAAGGGTGTGCCAGGAGACGTGTCGGACCACCCTTAGCAGAGAAGGGTGTGCTCGAATGGTAGGAGTAAACTGATGGAGGAGTTTCTGGCATAAGATAAAACTACCTGAAAGTCTATGCGAGAACTCTCCCACTCGAACAATCAATCCTCTCGAGACCTTACTTGAGTGAAGCATCAGGCTTAACGATATTAAGTTTTACCGTTTACTTTACTCTTACATTGGTGTGAACTTTTGGTGATAAGTTTGAAGTTGTTTGGTGCGGTCGCGACCTTGGGATTCATCTTCCTAACAGTGCCCGCATTACATTTCCTTTACTGGGGCTGGGGGGAAATAGCCCAGGAAGGCTGGTTGCTGTCTTTACTAATTTGTCAGTCGATTCGCTAAAGGTCTGTTTGGCCAAGTCTCGCGCTAGTTGTCTTTCTGCTTCGTCAATTGAGAAGTTGCTCTTTGGCCCTTTTGGTTTCTTTGGTTGCCTTTTCTTGGTAAGGCCTTGTAGTGGGACCTGCTTCCCACTTCCAGTCTCCAGTGACTCAATTGTGTCGTATTGGCGAAGCAGAACCTCACTTGGTTCTGCCACTCCCCACCGCTAGCTTCATTGCTGGACGCTTCGTAGGTTTATCAGACCAGGCCCTGGCAGGTTTCTAACCACCTCCTGAGGTTAAAAAAATGTAACGTGTTCGGGCTAGGCCCTAGTTTTGTAGCAGTACAATAGGAGCAGGTGGCTTCTTGATCAACAAGAAGCGAGCGCTGCTAACTAAAGGAGGCTCCGAACAGGGTATAATAGGAGATCAAAGAAGTAACCGTTCAATCAAGTATATTAAGAATACTGTCTGTCGAAGTCCGCCGTTTCCACTGTGGGAATCAGCGGTCTTTTAAATACCGCATATCGCGTATCTCCAGTATGAGCGATATTCCAAAATGTTGTGTGCATCAACTGATAGGACACGAAACAATACCAGTATCAAACGATACTGTGAAACCAAACAGAAAACAATGTGTGTATCAACTGATAGTACACGAAACAATACAAGTATCAAATGATACTGTGAAACCAAACATAAAACAACCTAGTACCCATACCAGTTACATGTGCAGCCTCCAGGTACTGCCTCTATTTCCTCCAGAGCAAATATAACAGCAAGCAACTTCTTGACATATACAGGATAGTCAAAATGTATGGGTATTATTTTCTTTGAGAAGTAGGCAATTGGGTACAATATTCTATTATTATCTGGCTGGGACAGAACAGCTCTAGAAACAAAATAAGAGGCATCAGTTTCTATAATACTTAGTCAAGTATAGTCGTAGTGTGTTAGAACTGAGGCTGTAGTAAAGCCTTCTTTGAGATCTGTGAAGGCTTTTTCCTGCTCAGTACCCTATATGAAGGATATATCCTATGCAATCAATCTGGTTAGAAGTGTAGCAACTCAGAAGTAAGCTTCTATAAACTATTGATCGAAATTTGTGAAACCTAGAAAACACTGTAGATCTTGAACTTTTTTCAATATAGGGCAATTTGTAACCACTGTATGTTTGACCTTATTTATTACAATTCTCATAGAAGAGACAACAAATTCCAGGTATTCCACCTCCTCAATGTCAAAAAGGCACTTCTTAGACTTATAGAAATAGCTGTTATCTAGGAGAATCTTCAGGACCTTTTGGTCAGGACTGCAGTATTCATCCACATTTTTGAGAAAAATAAGAATATTATTAAGATATATAGTAAAGAAATTATTCAAGTAGTTATATAAAAGATTATTCATAAAGTTCTAAAATGTTGCAGGAGTATCAGTGAGCTTAAAAGACATGACAGAGAACTTGAAATAGCTATACCATGATCCAGATTCTTTATTTCACTCTTCTACCTTCTTGATCCATACTAGATTGTATTCCCCTCTTAGGTCGAATTTGGTATAAATCTTAGCCTTCTCTACATGGTCTAGAGTTCCACAAGCTAGTGATAATGGATATTGATTTTTGATAGTAATTGTATTGAGACCTCTGTTGTCTACTCAGAGTCTCAGGAAGCCATTTTTTTTCTTGACAAACAGAATTGGTATTAGAGCAGTAGAGGTTAACAGCTGAATAAACTTCTTATTAAGGTTTTCTTTTAGAAAATCATCAAGTGTTGGCAACTCTGACTCTGACATTTTATATGATGGCTGCCATGGAGGTTTTCTACCTGCTTCAAGGGGTATCTCATGGTCTATATTTCAGTGTAGAGGAAAAATACCTCCCTCTTTTTTATCAAAGAGTTCTAAGAAGTTCCAATATTCTACTAGTACCTGGTTCTGCAAACCAGGTGTAATAACTCTTGGGTTATTAAAGTTAATGTTATATACTTGAAAGTTTTCATTTCCAGCTAAATCATAGAATTCTATGGCATTTAGGGTCAAAACTGTAGAGTGTTCTAGTATAGTACTTGAAATCCAAGGCTGAGTAATTAGAGTATAATGGTTAATGCATTTTTCAAGACAAAACCGGAAGTCAAAAATAACTGTATGGGTATTCTAGTTGGTTTTAACAAGATGGTGACAGAGCTGAGGAATATCTAGGATGATTAGGTAGTAGTCCAGGATAGTAACGAAGAGTAGTGCCTTTTCCTTACATAATCTTATACTTATTGGAATCTTAATATAATGAATTATAATACTAGAGGAGATGTTACACAGAAGACAAACTGGTATAGTGTAATGGGCATGTCATGTAATCATTGGCAAAATATTACGTGTTCGATTCCAGGGTGTGTTGGAGTATTTGAAAAAGGAGTTAATTTCTACCAATATGATGCCGGCACAAAACTCTCAATTACGCCACCACCGGAGGTCACCAACCGCTGGGTTTTTGCTAAGTCTTTATGAGAAGACACTGAGGTATCATGACAAGATCGAATAAACCAAATTGGTTGGTTGGTTGTGGAGATAAATACTTGCAAAGATCCCTCAGCTACACCAACAGATGGATGCCAACCGGGGGGAGGTCGGCTACTCTAATAGGAGTCCCTGACTACCATACAAGCAGTAAGACTGAATTTCAAGTCCATTGGTAGAGAAATGGGGAGGAAAATCCTGCTGGGTGGACCACGCTCAAGAGATGATCATTCACCTGTGCCCAGAGACATGATAAGGTAGAGCCTGATAATAGCCTACAGCGGGGAAGGTTAACCCTGAGAAACGAGGCCTAAACGCCATTGGCATGATCAGACAGGAGCATGCCTCTTGTGGGTTGACACAGATGGGTAAGGAATCTTCCTGCATTGATAAGTCTGTTGTCGGAGCTGATCACTGCGTATGCAGAGATAGAACCCATAGCCACTTGCCACTGTGAAAGGTATCAAGTAACTATGATTAGAGTGAACACTGCGAGGGGAGGGATGGGACACCTCCTGGCTGTTCGAAGAAATCAGAGTCAAGCGGGATAAATGTTTTCAGGGTCTACAAAGTTGGACACAGGGAAAGGTGAGAAGAATAGATAGACTTCGAACACTTAGATATGGAATATAAATATTGAAGTGCCTCCTACGCTTTACAGACATCATCAGCGACAGAGAACAGGTCTTAGCAATATATTTGTTATAGGATACACACTACTTAAAATGCTTCTATCCTGACATTTCAAGTGAGCCTACCTAGCAATCACTTTATCATATATTGGGCCTTACTCCAGACTTGCTTGTCATTAGAGCTAGCTCCTGCCTAACACTGTATTGATATCCTCTATGCTACCGAGGCTTACAACCACTTTCTCAAATGAGCCTGGAGGACCACTTATCCAGTGCCCTACACTATCTATGTCAAACCTACCACAAAGAAATCCACACATATACGAGATCGAGTTTGATCTTACTGTAAGTGAAGTTTTCGAAGACAAAAATGTTCCCTTCTGGCTCTTGGTTACGGGATCAAGTGGACCCGCAAGAACCATATGCTTCTACGGAGGGAAGAAAAGATGTTGCAACTAAGGATGGATAAAGAATCTGAGGATTCTAGTGACAAAGACATTTTATGTACATAGAGGCAGCAACGACTGATCAGCGTATGGGAGCCAGGCCAGGATACCCCATACCCACTACCACTGGTACCACCAGGTACAGGAGATGACACTCTGCCACTACCACTAGGTTCCATGCCCACACTTAGGAACCTGTTGAGACTACCAGTACCCAGGGGTCCTACCTAATGCATAACAAAGAAAAGAAGTAGACAAAAGTCATACTCTGGAACCACGGCTCTTGCAGGCACTACCGCCATGTATGCTTTCACTGCATACATTGCAACACTGATCGGCCAGTTGGACCAAAGTGTAACCCAAACCCAGAATGACCAAATGGTCACCTATGGGACCCTGTTGGACAAGGGAAAGGAAACAGCAGAAGGTCTCACTCCAGTACAAGGGTGACTTCTGAAGGAGGAGAAGCTGTTCAGGGAGGATTCGGCGCTCTGGTAAAATAAGTGTAGTAAGTTGGGAGGAGAAGTTGTGGTGGAGATAATTAGATTTAAGGAAGTGATCGTGGCCACCTTCACCTGCATGCATGAGTGATCAGAACAACAAGCAGCAGTCAGCGGACAGCTGCACCAGGACTTGGGACTCACTATCCAAGAATCGCTGAGTAAAGATCAAGGGCTCTAGACAGGACTGGATAAACTTCGGGAGGAGTTAGAAGAGGAAAGATGATATCAGGGGACCCAAGAACTGCAGTTTGTCATAGAGCTGCACACAACCAATAAGAAGGTAACAACAGGGCTAAGGGACATGCAGCAGAATATGACCAAAATGTTCACCCAGTTATCAAGGGAATTGACTGTGCTGGTACAACCAGTGTCAGGCTCACATCATAGGGAGTCAATCAATGATAGGGAAACAGGAAGAGGACAGTCAGGACCAGCCCAACAAGACAAAAGGAAAGGGCCAGCAGAGAGGGACACCCGATGAGAGACTATACAGAGTGGCCAGGAAGAGACTATGGTACTGCCCAAGGTGGCAGGAGGGGCAGGGGACCTGAACCCGGAAGCTGATAGGTCAGAAAATGATCGGGAAGGATGAAGCCGCAGGCCAGGTGTACTTCCTATTGGAAGGCTGCGGATGGCTAAAGAAGAGAAGAAATACCAAATGATGCTGTAGGGGGCCAAGGGGTTGGCATAACAGACTGCACTGCATCAGAAGAAACACACCGACCCCCCATTTGTATACGAAGCAAAGTCCTATCAGGAAATTAAAACCTGGCTACACATATGCCAGGACTACTTTAGCTGAGATCCCATGCTGTGGATGGAGGATAAAGACAGAATTATATATGCCCTAGGAAGGATGAAGAGTACTGACATGACACCCTTCAGTAACTGGTATGGGAAAACCATGGAAGGGCTCGCAGGATATGCCACTCGTCCTGAATTGTTGACGTGGGAACTGTTCAGGCATGATATAATGAGGTAATTCTCACCGATCAATGAGGACTAGAAAGCTTTAGGGCAGATGAGAAAGATAAAGTATGAGAAAGATATCAATAAGTACCTCCTTAAGATGGAAAACTTGAATATCAAGGCCAAGCTTCAAGGAATGGCATGGAGGAAGGTAGTCAAGGACTGACTACCAGAGGCAATACTGAGGCGGCTGTCGCATAAATGATAAGACACTGACACCGAATGGCTGGGGCATTTTTGAGTGGTTGGCAACCAGGAGGAGGCTTTCCTCAACAGTGAAAGACAAGGATAAGAAAATCGGTAACCGGTACGGGTTACCAATGTTTTATGTTTGGTTTCACAGTATCAGTTGATACTTGTATTGTTTCGTGTGCTATTGGTTGATACACACATTGTTTTGTGTTTGGTTTCACAGTATCGTTTCATACTTGTATTGTTTCGTGTGCTATCGGTTGATACACACAATGTTTTACGATATCGCTCATACTGGAGATAAGCGATATGCTGTATTTAAAGACCGCTGATTCCCGCCATGGAAACAGCAGACTTCGACAGACAGTATTCTTAAATATACTTGGTTGAACGGTTACTTCTTTGATCTCCAAATACACCCCGTTCAAAGCCTCCTTTAGCAAGCAGCACTCGCTTTGTGTTGATCATGAAGCCATCTGCTCCTATCGTACCGCTACGTGACTAGGGCCTGGCCCGAACACGTTACATTTCTTTAACCTTAGAAAGTGGTTAAGAAACCTGCAGGGACCTGGTCTGATCAACCTACGCAAGGTCCAATAAGCGAAGCTAGGATTGGGGAGCGGCAGAACCACGAGAAGTTCGGCTCCGCCAAAAGACAAAATTGAGTCATTAGAGACTCGGAGTGGGAAGCAGGTCCCACGAGAAGGCCTTGCCAAGAAAAGGCAATCTAAGAAACGGACAGGGCCAAAGAGCGAATTTTCGATCAACGAAGCAGAAAGACAAATAGCGCGAGACTTGGCCAAGCAGACCTTTAGCGAGTCAACTGACGAACTAGTAAAGGCAGCAACCACCCTTCCTGGGCTAATTCCCACCAGCCCCAGTAAAGGAAAGGGACCGGCGCAACCACCGAAGAAAGACAGTATACCTACCGGAACACGCAAGAAGGAAGAAAGTGAAGAAGAAGGATCAGATCACTCGGTAATGAAGCAGCCATCAGATGATAACCCTAGCGAAGATCCAGATAGCTCCTCAGACAACGAATCGAGTAGCAAGGAATCCGAACGCGATATGTCTGAAGGTGAATCTGCCTGGCGAGCAGGACCTAAAATCAAACTCCCACTGCCACTGTCGTTCTCGGGCGAAAAGGACGACCTAAAGCCTGAAGTATTTGACCGATGGGTCATAACAACTTCGCAATACCTTACCCTACATGGAGTAGACAAAACCAAGGAAGGAAGCGGAGCGTACTTTGGAAGCTTCTGTACCGGAAAAGCAGAGGAGGCATACCACCAAGCTATGAACCACTATGAGAGTGGGGAAAAAATCCGAGGAACAACCCTGATAAAGTACTTGAGAGAAAGATTCCAATCCTCGCGGAACACGGAAGAACTATACAAAAAGTTCAAGGATATCCAGCAAGTACGAAATGGCAAAACAGAGCGAATAACCCTGGTCGCAACGGACCTATTGATGTACCATGGACGATTGCCTATGGGGACAGTGTCTCAGTATACACTGCGACAAAGATTGCATGAAGCAATGCATCCCAGGCTACGCCAGGAGGTAGAACCCATCGAGGAGGATGGTGATTCCTTTGAAAAGATAGTCAAGCGGGCTGAACGGAAGGATGCTGTCCTGTATGAAACAGGAGTTTACCGAACCCATGTGCCACAGCAAAGGAATAGCAAAGGATCATCATCACGGGAAGCATCATCACGGGACAATACGAAGAAGGATAAACCATACCGCAAGGACAAGAAGGACAAGAAACAGAAGCGACGCAAGGAAGGCACGTGTTTTAAATGCGGGAAAAAGGGGCACTATGCAAAAGATTGCTAGGCCAAGAGAGGAAAGGGAAAGGCCACTAAGCGAGAGACAAGCACGAATCACATGGAAGCAACTGAATACGACCAAGTGGAAATTAAGTTAGTAGAAATAGAGAGCCTGCGGACACAACCGACGCTGGCGGTCAGACCCCGTGACGCTCTTGAAGGAACAATTTACATAGAAGGCCACCCAGCAAAGGTACTATTTGACATGGGAACAATCAGCTGCGACATCATTAGCGCCACCTTTATCTCCACCCATGGAATCCCAACGGAGCCTCTACCCCAACCAACAACAGTCGATATGGCTATGAAAGGATCCCGCTCCTCCAGCCACAAGAAATGTGGACT
>PYWC01000039.1:751023-761448 GCA_003182015.1 Tuber magnatum
GCACGTGTGAAAAGTGGGCTGTTGCGGGGGGCAACTCAGGGCGCCCTAACTCTTTCCTCCAAAGGTCATGCACGGGAAATGAGTCAGGATAGCACAGGACCACCTGAAGGCGCTCACCCAGTCACAGGATGGCACCACCGGCGACGGCGAGTGGGTAGGCTGCAGGTTGCTAGGCGAGACAAAGGACAGCGTGCTCGCCTTAAATCGTACGCAACGGCAGGAGTCGAACACCTAAGGCCGGGTTAGAAAGGTCGCTCCCTCATCTATGCACTAGTGGCATAGACCAGTATGATTAAATATCGTTATTGAGGGGAAAGAAGCTAAGAAAGAAGCCGCACACCAAAGGGACTGAGTTTGTCTGAGGAGGCCTAAATGGCCGAAATTGTGCGGGCACAATAACAAACACCCAAGATTATTGAATGCCCCGCGAATGTCCAGTAAACGAAGACAGGGTAACCCTACGGGGGAACCAAAAAGACAGAAAACTCAAGTCCCGACACCGACACATTATGAGTGCCCTCAGGGCACAGCATACCTACAAATACAAGGAGAACGAGTACCGATTCGCGTGTTATTAGACTCGGGCTCGCAGAACTTTGTCATACGCAACGCGCTAGTCCAAAAGCTAAGACTAGCAACGATAAGACGGAGTACGCCAGTTAGTATAACTGGGTTTGACGGCGCACAGTCCCAAAATGTGGGAAGGTGCTATACGACCCCTATCATGCTGGAAATAGAGGCTAACCGACATTGTTCGGAAATTACCGGTAAAGTCATGAGCCAGGGGATCCATGACTTAATAATACCTTTCGGTTGGTGGCATCGCCAACATCCCCTATGATTCATCGAGGATGAGAACTGTTGGGAATTCCAGGCGAAGCAGTGTAAGGAGCACCTGGAACCTAAGGATGAAGGAATCTGCATTGAGTGGGATGAGACAGTAGCCTCGGACCCCGCAGCCAGATACGTGGGCCAAATCGCAGGCCCAGATGACCCCAAGGCAGTAGTGATAGAGACTCGGCCAAAACCCTACTGGGAGTACGCCGATCTCTTCCTGCCTCAGGCAGCGGAACGGCTCCCAAACCACAATACCTTTGATCATGAGATCAAGGTGGTTAAAGGCGAGAAGCCCCCATGGGGGCCAATATACCAGTTGTTCGAAAAAGAACTACGGGCATTGCGAGAATACCTGGACAAAATGCTGTGCGAAGGAAAGATAACCCCAAGCCAGTCACCTGCAGGTGCACCAATATTATTTGTGCCAAAACCTGATGGAAGGTTGAGGCTATATGTGGACTACCATGGGCTGAACAAGGTCACCATCGCCAACAAGTACCCCCTACCGCTCATGAGTGAACTCAGAGACCGAGTAGTCGGGTCGCGTATCTTTACCAAGTTGGACCTAAAAGACGGGTACCACCTGATACGCATAAAAGAGGGGGACGAGTGGAAAACGGCCTTCCGCACTTGGTACGGTCATTACGAGTATCGAGTAATGCCGTTCAGGCTGGTAAACGCGCCCGCCACCTTCCAAGACATGATGCACCTGGTCCTGAGAAAATTCCTAGACTTGGGAGTAGTCGTATATATCGATGACAGGCTAATTTACTCCAAGACTGAGGAGGACCACATCAAGTTGGTGAAGGAGGTATTAACCGAGTTGCGGAAATACCGTTTAGCAGTGTCTATCACTAAATCAGTATTCCACACCAAAATGGTGGAATTTCTGGGATGCATAGTGAAGACAGATGGGATCACCATGAGTGATCAAAAGGTCAAAGCCATAAGGGAATGGAAGAGACCTGAGTCCGTAATGGACATACAAATTTTTATGGGATTTGCAAATTTCTACTGAAGATTCATTAAGAACTTCTCCAGAACTTGTAAACCCATAACGGAACTATTGAAAGGCGACCCGAAGGGCTTCGCATGGAGTAAGGAGCAGGAGGAGGCTTTCGAATTCCTGAAGGAACAGTTCGTGACTGCGCCAATCCTGGCACACTTCCACCCAGACAGAAACACGGTGGTGGAAACGGATGCTAGTGATTTTGCGCTAGGGTGCGTCCTATCACAATACATTGAAAAAAGGCTGCACCCTATAGCATTTCACTCCTGAAAGCTCAACTCGGCGTAATGCAACTATGACATCTGCGATAAAGAGTTGCTCGCCATATTTCAGGCATTCAAGGAATGGTGCCACTACCTCGTAGGAACAAACAAACCCATCACGGTGTTTACAGACTATCAGAATCTACAATACTTCCTCACGACCAAGGCCTGGAGTGCCAGGCAAATAAGGTGGGCACAGAAGTTAGCAGATTTCAACTTCAAGATCCTGTACCGACCAGGGTCAAGTGGCGGGAAACCGGATGCACTGAGGAGACGGCCGGAGTACCGTCCCGAGGGGGGAGCTGCGCAAAGTGAGAAGCTCTCAATTCTAAACCACACACATTTTGACCAGGTTATGGTTATAGTGGTAGGACAAGAGGAGGGACCTAGCCTAAGTCAGAAGACACCCAAACCGGAGTCCATCCAAGCCATGAGGTTACACCCGGAAGCTCAAATTCCGACAAGGGGCTCAAGCAAAGCGGCAGGACACGACATCTACGCGCTGGAAGAAGCAGTAGTGCCTGCTCACGGACAAGCGACAGTAGCTACCAGAATAGCCTTAGCGTTACCAGCGGGAACCTACGGCCGAGTAGCTCCAAGAAGTGGCCTTGCCGCCCGCCATGGTATCATGGTCGGGGCGGGAGTCATTGACAGGGACTACCGAGGAGAGGTAAAGGTGTTACTGTTNACGACATCTACGCGCTGGAAGAAGCAGTAGTGCCTGCTCACGGACAAGCGACAGTAGCTACCAGAATAGCCTTAGCGTTACCAGCGGGAACCTACGGCCGAGTAGCTCCAAGAAGTGGCCTTGCCGCCCGCCATGGTATCATGGTCGGGGCGGGAGTCATTGACAGGGACTACCGAGGAGAGGTAAAGCTGTTACTGTTTAACCTGAAGGACCAGGACTACCACGTGGGGAAAGGCGAACGAGTTGCGCAGCTAGTAATAGAAAGGATTCACGATGGGGAACTCCACGATGTGATGGAACTGGAGGATACCGAGAGGGGCCAGGATGGATTCAGAAGCACGGGAACCAGTGTGGTCGAAACCCAGACCAAAACCAGTCAACTAAGGGAAGAAAGCGGGCTAAACCAATACTTCGATGAATGCGATCAGGCACGACATAAGGCCCTGACTACGGAAGAAACCGTGCTGACCAATGCAGTGGTGGTCAAGGCGACGGCAAAGAGGTTGGACGCCCAATTCCTAAGACAGGTGGAGGAGAAGGGAGAGGTGGACCAGGACTGGAAGGTGAGGAAGAAGGAGTTGGAAAGACTCCGAGATGAAGGAAAAAGTATGCCGACGCATTGGTCTATGGAGAATGGCCTCCTGTATTACAAGGGACAGCTGTTTATTCTAAAGGACGAGGCCCTGCAAATGCTGATTGCTCAAAGCAGCCACGACTCCAGGGTCGCTGGGCACTTCGGCCAGGAAAAGACAGTGGAAATCATAACCAGGGACTTCTACTGGAAGGGGCTCGCAGAATGGGTCAATGACTACGTGCGGTCATGTGATGAGTGTCGACACAACAAAGCACCACGGCACGCGAGGTACCAGTTTCTACGGCCATTAGAAATACCCTACGCGGCGTGGACCTCCATCTCTGCCGACTTCATACCACAGTTACCGGAGTCAGAAGAGAACACTCAAATCATGGTAGTAGTCGACCGCTTCACCAAGATGGCCCACTTTATAGGGCTAAAAGAAAATGCGACGGCAAAGGACGTAGCCCAGGTGTTCCTCCGAGAAGTATGGAAACTACATAGCCTGCCGACGGAAATCATCTCGGATATGGACACAAAGTTTGCAGGAGCATTTTGGGAGTCCCTCTGCAAACTCTTAGGCATTAAGCGGAAGATGTCAACGGCATACCATCCTCAAACAGACGGGCAGACAGAGAGAACCAACCAAGTGCTGGAAGGCTATCTCCGAAGCTTCGTCAACTACGATCAGGATGACTGGCACCAACTGCTCCCGTTAGCGGAGCATGCGTACAATAAGTCCATTACGAGTGCGCATGGACTCACTCCGTTCTATGCGAACTATGGATACCACCCACCGACAGAGTGGGTGAAGGAGCGAGAAGCTCGAAACCCAGGAGCCATCACATATGCTCACTGGATGAAAGAAATACATGGGCAGGTGATGCCCACATAAAAAGCAACCAGAGAAGCAATGGGACAGTACCATGACAAGAAAGTAAGGCCACAGCCGAACTTTCAGGCGGGCGACTTGGTAATGCTTAACGCCAAGAACATCCATACCAAACGACCCTCCAAAAAGCTTAGCCCAAAATTGTATGGGCCCTTCAAAATCCTGGAGCCACGTGGCAACTAAGCATTCAAGTTGGAAATCTCGGAATGCTGGAAGATACACCGCGTCTTGCATGTATCATTGTTAGAGCCTTATCGGACGTCCATTCGACCAGCTCGGGAACAACCTCCCAGAGCACCAGAGGAGATAGATGGCGACTTGGAATGGGAGGTTGAAAAAGGAGTCAAAAGCGAGGCCATTTCATACACTCGCAGGGTTCACAGACACACTAGGAGGATCCGTGAACTTAGGTACTTTGTAAAGTAGCAAGGGTGTTCGGAGGATGAAAACACCTGGGAGCCACGTGAACATTTGGGACATGCGGCGGTGTTGGTAGAAGGGTTCCACAGAGAGAACCCAGAGATGCCGCGGATATAGGGGAAGGATGGCAAGGAAAGGTTTTCCTAGGCGTGGCCAAGGAAGCGCGCACAGGTTTCTCACCCTATCTTGCCGAGTCCTTAAAGAAGTTTAATTTATACACTATTAGAAGAATAGAGTTCTAGAGATTCGGGCCGAACTCTTAGAGAGGGGAGCTCGTTTTACACATAAGACGAACTGGCATAACGTAATGAGCATGTCACGTAATTAATGGCAAAAGGTCACGTGTTCGATCCCAGGGTCCGTCGGAGTAATTGGAGAATGAGTTAATTTCTACCAATACGACGCCGGCACAAAACCCGCATTTACGCCACCACCAAAGGTCGCCGACCGAGGGGTTTTCACTGAATTCTCAAGAGAGAACTCGCGGCTATCCTGACAAGGTCGAACAAACTAAATTAGTTGGTTGGTTGTGGAGATAAATGCATGCAAAGATCCCTCAGGTGCGCCAAAGGATGGATGCCAACCGGGGGGAGGTCAGCTACTCCGATAGGAGTCCCTGGCTGCCATGAGGGCAGTAAGACCGAATGTCAAGTCCGTTGGTGGAGGAATGCAGAGGAAAAACCTGATGAGGGAACGACGCCCAAGAGACGATCATTCACCCACGCCCAGAAGCATGACAAGGTAGAGTCAGTTGAGGACCTACTGCGGGAAGAAACCAACACTCAGCGCCACGAGGCCTGACAGCCGTTGGTGCAATAAGATAGGAGCATGTGTCCTGCAGGTTGATGCAGACGGATAAGAAATCCACCTGCATTGATAAGTCTGTCATCGGAGCTGATCACTCTGTATGCAGAGAAAGGACCAGTAGCCGCTTGCCACGGTGAAGGGGTTCAAGTAGCTATGATTAGCACCGAGGCAGCGAGGAGAGGCGTAGGACACCCTCCCCACTGCTCGGGAAAATCAGAGTCAAGCGGGGTAAAGGTTTTCAGGGTCTACGACGTTCGCACGCGGAAACAGTGGGAGAAATAGATAGGCCGTGAACACCCAGACGCGGAATATAAATATCAAGGTGCCTCCCATACTTTATAGATCATCAGCGACGGAGAAGAGATCTTATCAATATATTCGTTCTACGATACAAACTACCATTTCCTCTTGACATTCTAAGTAAGCCTTCCTAGAAATCACTTCGTTACGTATCAGGCCTTAGTCCAGACTCGCTTGTCCTTAGAGTCAGTTACCACCTAACAATATCCTTGAACCTTTTGTATAGTTCTTCCGTGTTTTGCGAGGATTGGAATCTTTCTCTCAAGTACTTTATCAGAATCGTTCCTCGGATTTTTTCCCCACTCTCATAGTGGTTCATTGCTTGCTGGTATGCTTCCTCTGCCTTTCTAGTACAAAAGCTTCTGATGTACGCTCCGCTGCCTTCCTTGGTTTTGTCCACTCCATGTAGGGTAAGGTATTGCGAAGTTGTTATGTCCCACCGGTCAAATACTTCAGGTTTTAGGTCGTCCTTTTCACCCGAGAACAAGGGTGGCAGTGGAAGTTTGATTTTAGGTCCTGCTTGCCCGGCAGATCCACCTTCAGACATATCGTGTTCGGACTCTTCATTACTCGCGCTGTTGTTTGAGGAGCTTTCTGGAGATTTGCTAGGGTTATTGTCTGGTGGCTGCCCTACTACCGAGTGATCTGATCCTTCTTCTTCGCTTTCTTCTTTCTTAGGTGTCCCGATAGGTATGCTGTCTTTATTTGGTCATTGCGCCGGTCCCTTTCCTTTACTGGGGCTAAAGGGAAAGTGCCTAGGAAGGGCGGCTGCTTCCTTTGCTAATTCACCTGTTGCCTCCCTAAAGGTCTGTTTGGCCAAGTCTTGCGCTAATTGTCGCTCTGCTTCGTCGATCGAAAAATCGCTCTTTGGCCCTATCCGTTTCTTAGGTTGCTTTTTCTTGGTAAGGCCTTCTCATGGGACCTGGTTCCCACTCCGAGTCTCTAATGACTCAATCCTGTCATTTGGCAGAGCCGAACTTCTCGTGGTTCTGCCACTCCCCGATACTGGTTTCGCTTATTGGACTTTTCGTAGGTTGATCAGACCAGATCCCTGTAGGTTTCTAAACAACTTACTGAGGTTAAAAAAATGTAACATGTTCAGGCCAGGCCCTAGTCACCTAGCGGTACGATAGGAGCAGATCACTTCGTGATCAACATGAAGCGAGCGCTGCTTACTAAAGGAGGCTTCGAACCGGGTGTAATAGGAGATCAAAGAAGTAACCGTTCAACCAAGTATATTTAACAATACATTCTGTCGAAGTCTGCTGTTTCCATCGCGGAAATCACCGGTCTTTAAATACAGTATATCGCTTATCTCCAGTATGAGCGATATTGCGAAACATTGCGTGTATCAACCGATAGCACACGAAACAATACCAGTATCAACCGATACTGTGAAACCAAACATAAAACCCTAGTAACCTGTACCGGTTACAACTTCAACCTTCAAGTCCTCCTTTTCACCCGAGAACGAAGGTGGCAGCGGTAGTTTAATTTTAGGTCCTGTTCGCCTGGCCCCTTGGCTGGGCGGCCCGGCGGATTCAGGTGCAGACACATTGTGTTTGGACTCTTCGTTACTTGTGCTGTCATCTGACGAGCTTTCTGGAGAATCGCTGGGGGATTCGTCTGGTGGCTGCCTTACTACCGAGTAGTCTGATGCGTCTTCTTTGTCTTCTTCCTTCTTAGGTGTCCTGGCAGGTATGCTGTCTTTCTTCGCTGGTTGCGCTGGTCTCTTTCCTTTACTGGGGCTGCAGGGAAATAGCTCTGGAAGGCTGGTTGCTGCCTTCGCTAACTCTTCAGTCGATTCGCTAAAGGTCTGCTTGACCAAATCTCGTGCTGGTTGTCATTCTGCTTCGTCAATCGAGAAATCGCTCTTTGTCCCTTACGGTTTCTTTAGTTGCCTTTTCTTGGTAAGGCCTTCTCGTGGGACCTGCTTCCCACTTCAAGTCTCTAGTGACTCAATCGTGTTGTGTTGGCGGAGCCGAACCTTTCGTGGTTCTACCGCTCCCCAATGCTAGCTTCTCTGTGGGACTTTCGAAGCTTGATCAGATCAGGTCCCTGCAGGTTTCTTAACCACTTGCTCAGGTTAAGAAAATGTAACCTGTTCAGGCCAGGCCCTAGTTATGTAGCGGTACGATAGGAGCAGATGGCTTCTTGATCAACAAGAAGCGAGCACTACTAACTAAAGAAGACTAAGAAAGGGGTGAAATAGGAAATCAAAGAAGTAACCATTCAACCAAGTATATTAAGAATACTGTCAGTCAAAGTCTGCTGTTTCCATCTCGGAAATCAGCGGTCTTTAAATACAGCCTATCACTTATCTCCAGTATGAGCGATATTGCAAAACAATGTGTGTATCAACCGATAGCACATGAAACAATACAAATATCAAATGATACAATGCAACCAAACATAAAACAATGTGTATATCAACTAATAGCACACGAAACCATACCAGTATCAAACGATACCGTGAAACCAAACATAAAACAATGCGTGTATCAACCGCTAGCACACGAAACCATACAAGTATCAAACGATACTATGAAACCAAACATAAAACAATATATGTATCAACCGATAGTACACGAAACAATACCAGTATCAAACGATACTGTGAAACCAAACATCAAACAATGTGTACCCGTACCAGTTACAGCTATAGTATAATAGATTAGAAGACAATTTATTTGAGTAATATGAATTAATTTAAAGCTGTATTCACTAAGCTTAGCCTAATCTGAATACAGAAAAGTAATATTTTCTACCTGCAGAAATTGCTCTACATGAACTTCTAACTCTGCTATCCGTCGATGAGATGAGTATCTTGTAGATACAGGCTTCCTGGAGTCATCAGAATCATAAACCATATTATTTCGATATCCATCCATTATTCGTAATGTTCTCTGATAATATTTCCAAATCAAGTTGTTGGAAATTTGAATAAGTGCTTCCAGCACGGTGTGAATCAAGGAAGGAAGAGAGTATTCACAGTGAGCTCTGGTATATAGTTTTACATGACCCCCGAAATACTCAATGAAGTTTAATTCGCAATGAAAAACAGGATAGAAAATTACTTGATACCCTGCTGCCTCTAATGTTTTCTACAATTAACACTTCTGAGCCTGAAAGTTAGGCTAAGAAAAGAGGAGTGCCCATGCACAATAGTTTGCACTCGTGGCATACTTGCATGCTGAATTGGGCCTTTTCTCTCTGAGATTAGGACCTGAAATAGAACATTGAATAAGAAACCACTGACCTTGTGGCCACAAACCGCATTCTTGTAAGACTATTTGTAATCCCTTTAGGTAACCATCAGGCAGCATCATACATTGTTGGTTGATTGCGTGAGGATCGTCAAGATGGATGTAGTATCCATCTCTCATAGAAACCGTATTTTTTCCACCAGGAGTAAGATTCATATTTCCCACTTGAAGTGCATCTGTAGCATGCTTTTGGTGAATTTTGAGATTAACAAATGCCCACAAATCTTGACAATCAGGGAATGCGGTTTCAAATGCAGGTATCGCCTTTTCCTTCAGCTGTTGTAATAGTAAATCTCCAGTGCACCAGATGTCTCCTCCATACATCAAAATCTCGCAGACTTCCCCCCCCTTTAAGTCATCCTATTGGTGTTAAGAAATCGGACACATGCAGGCCTTGGCCTTGTCCTTTCCTCCTAATTGGTACCCTATCCTTATGAATCCAAATCGTCTTACAGCCATTATTTGAGTTGGAAGTATATTCATCATGGATTATAAACACCATTGGACGACAGGCTTGGGCATAGGACTATTCAACCATATTTAGATTTTCATCCCATTCCATCATTTGTGCCTGAAGGGTTTGCATCCTGGGAAGACAGGCATTTGTAGTATTCCTTAACATCCTCTCTCTCATGACCATCCGTGTAGATGCCTTTTTTAACTTTCTTCCAATTTCATCCCAATTTCAACGGCTGAGCTCAACCTGACCAACTTGAAAGTGCCTTCTTAATTCTCCAATAGATGCCATCAGTTGAAATTATTGGCAAGGGATTCACCACTGATATTATAACGTGTTCAGGCCAGGCCCTAGTCACGTAGCGGTACAATAGGAGCCGATAGCTTCTTGATCAACAAGAAGTGAGTACTGCTTACTAAAGGAGTCTTCAAATGGGGTGTAATAGGAGATCAAAGAAGTAACCGTTCAACCAAGTATATTAAGAATACTGTCTGTCGAAGTCTGCTGTTTCCAATGAGGAAATCAGCGGTCTTTAAATACAGCATATCACTTATCTCCAGTATGAGCAATATTCCAAAACATCATGTGTATCAACCAATAGCACATGAAACAATACAAGTATCAAACGATACTATGAAACCAAACATAAAACAATGTGTGTATCAACCGATAGCACAGGAAACAATACAAGTATCATACGATACTATGAAACCAAACATAAAACAATGTGTGTATCAACCAATAGCACACAAAACAATAAAAGTATCAAATGATACTTGTGAAACCAAACATAAAACAATATGTGTATGTAACGGGGGCACCCCTAGGAAGATGGATCCCAAGGTTGCGACCGCACCAAACAACTTCAAACTTATCGCCAAAAGTTCACACAAATGTAAGAGTAAAGTAGAC
>PYWC01000039.1:771244-786080 GCA_003182015.1 Tuber magnatum
TGGGCGTAGCCATGTACCTAGATACTTGTGTCCACTAAGTCTGCTCATCTCGGAGCCCGGGCCATCGGGTCTCCGTAGGTCAAGTACTCACTTGCCTGCCGGTTCCTACCAGTTCGCCTCCGAGCTACCTGTATGGGTGTAGGTTCCGGCTGCCATAGCTCACATGTGCTGGGTCGTTACAGTGTATCAACCGATAGCACACAAAACAATACAAGTATCCAACGATAGTGTGAACTCAAACATAAACTAACCTAGTACTCGTACCGGTTACACTCCCAAAATAAAATAACAATTGCACCAAATAAAATAACCTAATGAAATCCTAATAGTCGGTAAACCCACTATTCTCCTCCAGGTCCCTATAGGACCCATCCTTATCATCATCACTATCCTGCGGCAATCTCATATCGTCCTGCAACATCCCTTCTGCCCCTTGCTGCCCTTTTTCCAAACACTCCTGGCCGGGTGCTTCGCGCACAAAGCAAGTGGATTCCTTGTAGTGCGGTAGGTCGATATAATTTCAGACTGTCCACTGTTGCCAGTCCTCCGTTTCGATATCGATCCATCCGCAATCGTTGCAGTAGTCGATGTGAAATGTTTTCCAGTATACCTCCAGCGGAATGGATCCACTGCACAGTAGTTTATCAACAATAAGGTGTCATCCCTTGATGCTTATTTCCTTGCAGGACGACATTTCTTAGTTTTGTAAGATTAAAGGTCGGTAAAAGGCTAATGGTTTTTCTCTCCATTTCATGGTCTAGTAGTATGGTTTTTTTTCTTCGGAGCGGTTTGAGGGATGGCAGGTGGTATTTATGTCTTGGTGTTGACCTTGCTTAGGTGTCGATCTCGCTTAAGTGTTCAGGGGAAGGTAGATGGTGCTTAATTTCGGTTTCTTCCGTCTCCATGCACATCCTACATTTTTCTGTGCTCAGGTAATATACACTTCCAAAGCGGAATATATCAGACATTGTTTCGCCCCACATCGGTCCCGTTGATTCAGTTGTTATTTCTAGGCATTTGTTGCAACTATGTATGAATAGTCGCTGTGTAAGGTATCGTCTAGGGATAATATCAGGGTTCACCAACAGTCCTATTAGCTGATGGTGCAGACTTCACAGTACTTGCTCATAGTTTGACATCGTAAAGCTGTTGAATAGTGTGTTTCTTTCATTGTTATTCCCAGTACTCGGCCTCAGCCAGCCGAGTTCGGTATGCTGCTTTATCTTCCGTGACCCGATTCGCGTCTTCGCTGCTTTCGCAATCACTTTCAAAATGGGCGGACCAAAACCCATCTGGTATCTTGTCATCTGTGTGTGGGCGGAGGTGTTGTATTTACGGCAGGGTTGGGCTCTATGCCACCATTACATAGTTTATTGTATGGGGTAGCTTGTCCTCCGGTTTGTTGTCCTCCCACCCTTGGTTTACTAGTTCCATCACATTTTCTACCCCTTCAAGAAGTTCCCCACTGTTTTCTGTTTCCGGATATCCCATCCATTTTACCAGAAACTGGTCACAGTCATAGCGCTTCCTGTGGTTCTTTATAACCCCAGCTCCCATTCTGATTTTTCATTAACCATGATTGGAGGTGGCTTTGTGTGCCTTCTTTCAGGAAAGGCGGTATTGTCGTTAGAGAGATGTCAATTCACTGTAGATGGGTGGAATGTCGCTTGTCAGTTTCTGTACATTCTGCCGCCCATTTCTACTTTGTAGTTTTGCGTATGTTTATCATATTCCATTATCTTGAATGGTCCTCCCCAGCACTATTGCAGTTTGTTGCTTCGTCCTGATTCCATTGCGAAAAGGCTTCCATAAACCAATAACAGGTTACCTTTCCCTATCAGGGTCTGGTGACTGCGCCATTTTACTGCCGTTCTTGTGCCCCTAAATCGTGCCAATTTGATAGCATTAAATGCGGTGTTCCACATTACTTGGTGTCTGTTCAACAATTTGTCGGTGGCCGGTACTGTGGAGTTCTTGAAATTCGCTAGAGAGAGTAGCGGGTAGTTTTTTCCAACAACAGCTTTATATGGTGATATTCCGAGGGTTCCTGACCATCCTGCATTTAGGTATGCTGCCATTTCTGGTATAGCATCAAACCTATTGTTTAGTCTTGCATTGACCAGATTTCGAAGAGCTGTTTTTAATTCTCGAATTTTCCTTTTGACTGGTCCATTCGTTTCATGGTGGCCTGATGCCGCCTGGAGATGCTCAATGCCTAGCGATCGATACTGCTGTCTCCACACATGTGACTCAAATTGTAGGTCAGCATCACTTACTAGAGATATTGGGTAGCCATGGGGTGTAAAGATTTTGTTGCATAGAAGTTTCTAGGTTGTTATTGCCATCACTTGCTGAGTTGTAGATATAAGCAATGTGAATCCCGAAAACCTATCCACCGCAACTAGGGTTGTGTCATGTCCCCATGAGTTATAGAAGGGTCCCACAGAGTCAATGGCTATCGATTTGAAAATTTCTGATGGTAGGACAATTGTCTGAGCCCTTCCTTCTAGTAACTTTGTGGGTTGTTTGTTTATCTGGCAGGTGTGACATTGGGCCACATACGCTCCGAAGCCTTTCCGCATTTCAGGTGAAAACAGGTACTCGGTAGTGTACCATAAGTTTTGTTCAGAACTGTGGTGGCCTTTGTTGTAGATTTTGCTAATGATGTACTCCCTTAATGTCGTGTTTCCGTATGCGGAGCCTTTTGGAGTATACAGGCACTCTTCCCATATCTGGTTTCTGCGTATAGCATTCCATTTGCAACCTTGTAGGAGGATAAACCTCCTGTAGAGTCCATACTTTCATTGACTTTGTACCATATTGGCTCTCTCCAGTATGCTGCAACTATATGTGCTCGGAACATCCCAATCATTTCATTGATTGTTTGTAAAGTATCGCTCTCCTCTTCTATCTCGCTTCCTCTGGTTGTTTCAAGTTGGTCATCCTCCTCGCTATCTTCCAAGACATCATTAAGTCCCCATCGATATTCACTCATCGTTGGGGGTATCACTGAAACCATTCTTTCATTACTGAGACCTTCTAATAATTCTGTTTGTTTAATAGGTGGTGGGCGATCTGGTACTGGCATTCGGAATCCTGTTATTGGCTCATAGGTAATGTCCTCTAGCGGTTCCGCCCATCTGACAGGTGGCGGACTATCCGGTTCCGGCATTTGGAAAGTTGGGGCTTCTGGGTTTAGCAGTGCCGGGATTGCATAAGATCTGGGTGTAGGCTGGGCAAGAGTGGCCGGCCCTTCCCCAGCACTATTTGGTCTTTCGCCGCTTGTTTGTTGCCATTCCCAGTCATTAATTTCGGGGGACTCCGGAGGGCTTGGGTCAATTTCTGTACTTGGGGGGCTTGGTCCTTCACTAGGAGGGTAGGGAGTTGGGTTTCTCCGTCATCTAGGATGGTTGTTTGTGAATTTGATCTCAGTTTGATGATATAGGCAATGATCCATGTAACAATATGCATAGTGCAACATGCTATGTTGGAGTTCTTCAGGTAGCATGCTTCGCAAGGTACACTGGTCGCCCCAATCATTTCCTGCAGTAATTGAGCAGGGGCTCTCAAGGGGTACGGGGCCTCGTTCGGGTACTCAGTGTATTAGAAAGGAGAGGAGGTAGGGGAGGTATGTCCTTCCGGTTCCATCATGTTCGATTCTTGCTCGTAGACTGTATTATTTGAGATGTCATTTGCTCCCTTTGTATGATCATGGACATAGAGTGGATTTAACTCAGATCCTCCCTCGTATATCCGAGAAAGGGCATTAGCTAAATAGTTCGTACTTCCTGGTGCGTAGACTATCTTCGCGTCGTACCTTCCTAAGGCACTGAGCCATCTAACATGCTTTCTGTTTAGGTTCTTTGCCATTTGTAGGTGTGTCAGGGGTGGATGGTCTGTAACTATTGTAAAGGAATTTCCCATTAGTACAAGTGGAACTGAATAAGCACTCTCACTATTGCTAAGACCTCTTTATCGGTGGTTCCATAATTCATCTGTGCGTTGGTGAATTTCCTGCTGTATAACGTGGCTGGTCGAGCTGTCTCATAGGTGGGTCCTTGTCCTACCCATGCCACTATCCCCAAATCAGAGGCGTCCATTACTAGCCAAATTGGTTCCTTGCTTCTTAAATCTATTGGTCACATGACTTGGTGATCTATAATTCGCTTTTTTACCATTTCAAATGCGGTCTGATAGGTGGTTGTCCATACGAATTCGGCATTCCCCGTTAAGTCTGTTAATGGTGCTGTCATGGTTGCTTGATGTGGGAGGAACTGGGCCACATAGTTCACTATTCCTAGAACACGTTGCAATTATTTTTTGTTTTAAGGCTTTTCCCAACCTGCAATAGACGATATTTTCTGGGGCGATGCATGGATTCCTTCACTATCCACTATGTGTCCTAGTACTTCTAGCCTGTCTGCGAATAGTACTGACTTCCTCTTGCTTGCATAGAATTTTGCCTTTCTGAGTTGGTCACATACCTGCTGTATGTGCCTTTCATGCTCTTCTGGTGTATCCACGAATCTGAGAATATCATCAATGTATGCCCATACAAAGTGATGTAAGAATTCGCTTAGGAGATCTTCCATTATTCGCATAAATGTTGCTAGTGCATTCATATCTCCTTGTAGTATTACTTTGCTGACAAATCCTCTGAATAGGGTTTTGAATGAGTTGAACTTAACACTGTCCTTGTCTACTCGTGTTTGGAAGTGCGCATCGCTCAGGTCAATCTCACTCCTGAATTTTGCTTGTCCAATGCGGTTAAGGATTTGCTATTGGTTGGGGATCGATGGAGTATCCATGATCTTGTTATCATTTCTTACTTCCAGGTCCATCAGGGGGCAGATCCTTCCATCTGTTTTCAGTTGTACGAATATAGGTGCTGCTCCGGGAACCTCCCATTGTACAATTACTCCAGCTCATAATTTCTCGTTTATCCAGTTCATGAGTTTCTCCTTGTATGCTTCTGGGATTGAGTATGTCAGTTGGTTTTTTAGATCTATTGGGTCTTTCAGCCGAATGTGATAGTTAATCTTACATACAGGAGGTAGCGTCTCAGAGACTGTGTCTGGGAATACATCCTTGTATACTTCCAACAGTATTGCTGAGGTTGCATCTGTAACCGCGGCTCGGACCTCCCCGCTTGTTGGTTTGCATAGTACTCGCAGTTTGTAATCAGGAAACTCCACTGCTGTGTCCCCACATCTGATAAGGGTGTTGAGTTTTTTCTGGAATGGCATTCCAATCAGGGCGTTGTACTTTGCCAAGTTTCCTACCAACATCTCCCGATTTGTCCGTTCCTTTTTTCCGTTTCCTATGGTCAGCTCACATTTCTTGTAGCTGGAAGAGCGGGAACCGTTCATTGCCAGGTTGACTGTTGTTGGTTGGGGTAGGGGTTCCGTTTGTATGCCGTGGGTTGAGATAAAGGTAGTGCTGATAATGTTACAACCGATTGTTCCTGTATCGAACAGTACATTTGCTGGATGGCCCTCTATGTAGATTGTTCCTTCTAGTGCATCACGGTCCCGTGTTGTTAGTGCTGCTTGGGTGAGGAGGCTTTCCATTTCTATCGAATTAATTTCCACTTCGTCGTATTCAGTTCCTTCCATGTGCTTCATGCTAGCCTCTCACTTAGCTGTTTTTCCTTTTCCCTGTTTGGCATAGCAGTCCTTTGCATAGTACCTCTTTTTTACGCATTCAAAACATGTGCCTTCATTGCGTCGTTTCTGCTTCTTACCTTTCTTGTCTTTCGAGTCGTTGCGGTATGGTTTATCCTTCCTTGCCTTGTCCTGTGATGATGATCCTTTACTGTTCTTCTGCTGCAGTATGTGGGTTCGGTAAACTCCTGTTTCATACCGGATAGCGTTCTTGTGTTCAGCCCGTTTGACTATCTTGTCAAAGGAGTCTCCCTCTTCTTCCATGGGTTCTACCTCCTAGCGTAGTCTGGAATGCATTGCTTCATACAGTCTTTCTCGCAGCATGTACTGGGATACCATCGCGGTAGGCAATCGTCAATGATATATTAGGAGATCCGTCGCAACTATGGTTATCCTTTCTGTTTTCCCGTTTCATGTTTGCTGGATCTCCTTGAACTTTTTATATGGTTCTTCCCTGTTTTGCGAGGATTGGAATCTATCTCTCAAGTATTTTATCAGGGTTGTTCCTCGGAGTTTTTCCCTACTCTCATAGTGGTTCATTGCTTGGTGGTATGCTTCTGCTGCTTTTCCGGTACAGAAACTTCCAAAGTACGCTCCACTTCCTTCTTTGGCATTTTCTACTCCATGCAGGGCAAGGTATTGAGAAGTGGTTGTTACCCATCGATCAAATGCTTCAGGTTTTAGATCTTCCTTTTCACGCGAGAACGAGGGCGGCAGCGGGAGTTTGATTTTTGGTCCTGTTTGCCCAGCCCATGGACCGGGCTGCGTGGCGGATTCTCCTTCGGACATTTTGTGTCCAGACTCTTTGTTGCTGGAGCTGTCGTCTGACGAGCTTTCTGCAGAGTTGCTGGGGAGCTCATCCGGCGGTTCTTTTACTACCACATGATCTGTTGTTTCTTCGTCGTCGTCTTCCTTCCTAGGTATGCCGACAGGTAGGCTGTCTTTCTTTGGTGGTTGCACCAGTGCCTTTTCTTTGCTGGGGCTGAGGTGAAAGAGCCCAGGAAGGCTAGTTGCTTTCTTTGCTAACTCGTCAGTTGATTCGCTAAAGGTGTGCCTGGCCAAATCTCGTGCTAATTGTCTTTCTGCTTCATCAATTGAGAAATCGCTCTTTGGCCCTTTCAGTTTCTTGGGTTGCCTTCTTTTGTTAAGCCCTTCTTGTGGGACCTGCTTCCCACTTCGTGTGTCTAGTGACTCAATGGTGTCTTGTTGGCAGAGCTAAACCTACCGTGGATCTGCCGCTCCCCACTACTAGCTTCTTCCTTGTTGAACTTTCGAAGGTTGTTTAGACCAGGTCCGGGCAGGCTTCTTAACCACTTGCTGAGATTAAAAAAATGTAACGTGTTCGTGCCAGGCCCTAGTCACGTAGCGGTACAATAGGAGCAGATGGCTTCTTGATCAACAAGAAGCGAGCGCTACTTACTAAAGGAGTCTTCAAACGGGGTATAATAGGAGATCAAAGAAGTAACCGTTCAACCAAGTATATTAAGAATACTGTCTGTCGAAGTCTGCTGTTTCCACTGCGGGAATCAGCGGTCCTTAAATACAGCATATCGCTTATCTCCAGTATGAGCGATATTCCAAAACATTGTCTGTATCAACTGATAGCACATGAAACAATATAAGTATCAAACAATACTGTGAACCGAAACATAAACTAACCTAGTACCCGTACCAGTTACAGATATAGGAACATCTTGGAGTTCATATGTCTCACACCAATAATTTGTTACCGCCTGTACAAGGCCCGCAGAATCCCTTGCTATTTAATTAATACTAATTAGTTCAGATTCTTTTATTTTTTCAAAATAAGTTATACTCTTGGAATATAGATAGATACCTTCACCAGCAACTGACATATATTCTCGCATTGCAAGAATCGTTCCCTTATCTGTCAACCAGCTTGTAACCTTTTGATGCTTCTCTTGCTTAGGAGCTGGCAGCCTTCCATATCGAATATAATCTACCTCCTGTCTCAGAATCCGCTTTATTACCCATTCACCCCATCCACCAGACCTTGCAACCAACAATGCCAATTGCTTTCTTGACTTCTATGAAGTAATTGGATCATTTGGTACATGCTTTACCTCTGCTGATTTCCACTACCTTTCAGCCTTCAGCTGTAGTTTTAAAAATCCATAGAGTTGAACATTCCAGTCCCGCTATAGATTTATGCTAAGTGCCTCTCTTGATCTATATAGAGCCTTCATCTCTCTCTTATGCTTCTTTAAAGCTAATTCAAGAATCTCTTCTTTCATTATCCATGAAGACCCTGTAAGGCATGGCCAACTAGCATATGCCTGCCTCTTTTTTCCACTATCCTATTGCCTGAAAGGTAGTAATGATTAATCTTCAAGTTGATATACATCTACTTAGTACTTACTTGTTCACTAGCAGCAGGTGCTATCTCCTCTTAGAGTTTGCACTGTTGACTCTTGGCATACCATCTTTGATTCCTATCACTTTTTGCTAAGTACTGGCTCTTTGACATATCCATGTCATTCTCTCTGGCATTGACGATATTGCTGGGTTCTAACCCTGGAGGTTGTATTATTGGCTGGAGTATGAGTACTCAATTCAGCACCATTAAATGAATTCTGAATTGCAGTCTGATGGAGCCATTTTTTCTTCTACTGGTATTTGAGGACACGCTCCTGGGTGGACATTGGTGGTGGCTGGAGTACAGTAGCATTGTTGGCAGCACGGTGCTTGCGTACTCGCTCTCTTGTAGCAATACACTTTAGCTCTTTCTGTTTCTCAATCTCTGCTACTTGGTCCTCCATCCTGCTCCTCAAGTGGTTTATTTTACCTATCTTTCATATTAATATAAATAAGGTTAGTTAACATTTGCTTTTATTGTAAGAAAAACCACCTGAGATAGAAATACAAACTTTAAGTTGTAATATTAAAGTAGTAACTTGAATAGAGAAGTGTGCCAGTGTTGAGGATATGAGATTGAATGTAGCAATTAATTAATTGTTATATGTAGTTCTCTATAGTAATTTTAAAAGCACAATATTTTATAAACTTACAAGTTAGGGTTTCATATTTTAGGTATAAGGGCAATGGTATTTTATAGGTGTTACACTTGGCATTACAAAATATTGTCACACTTTTTGTCTGAAAGTTGGGGTAGAGTCTAGCCTTCTGGAACCATACTGGGATGAATCTACCATACAAAATAATCCTTTAATACTAAATAATTAGCTTTTTAGATTTTGTAGTTAAAGGTACAATGAAAATAAGATCAACTTACTGGCACATGTCAAATAAGATTAGTCACAGATGGTTTGAGGGCATATTTGGATAAGTAGCCAGTCAGACTTAGTGATTATATACTAAGATGAGTGTTACGGCCACCCAATAGGGGATCGATAGTGTTCGGGCATGGGATGCATCCTTAGAGTCTGAAGTGAGGATGGTTGCAATGTGAGAGAAAGGGATCGTTAGCCAAGGTTTCGCAAGATGGAACCTTATCGAAACTGATAGAAGATCAAGGCTGCACAGGAGGAAAGAGTTAGGAATATTAGGGATATTAGGGATTTGTCAGCAGAGGATTTTCCTTGGTTATGTAAAGGGGTGTGCTCCTCTTAAATTTACTTTCTTTACACAACCTGTAATGTGTTCGGGCCAGGCCCTACTCATGTAGCGGTACGATAGGCGCAGATGGCTTCTTGATCAACAAGAAGCGAGCGCTACTTACTAAAGGAGTCTTCAAACGGGGTGTAATAGGAGATCAAAGAAGTAACTGTTCAACCAAGTATATTAAGAATACTGTCTGTCGAAGTCTGCTGTTTCCACTGTGGGAATCAGCGGTCTTTAAATACAGCATATCGCTTATCGCCAGTATGAGCGATATTCTAAAACATTGTGTGTATCAATCGATAACACACGAAACAATACAAGTATCCAACGATACTGTAAAACCAAACATAACAGAAAGTGTGTATCAACTGATAGCACACGAAACAATACAAGTATCAAATGATACTGTGAAACCAAACATAAAACAATGTATGTATCAACCGATAGCACATGAAACGATACAAGTATCAAATGTTACTGTGAAACCAAACATAAAACAATGTGTGTATCAACTCATAGCACACGAAACAATACAAGTATCAAACGATACTGTGAAACCAAACATGAACTAACCTAGTACCCATACTGGTTACACACTCAGGTGATTTTCTCTCTACACCGGTACTTAGCAATTACAACTTTGTTTCTTTCTCGCATTGCCAGAACCCCTGAACCCTGACCCTGATTCCCAAGACCCTGTCCTTGAACCTCTTGAGCCTTGATAAAAATGTGTCTTGTTTGTATACTTGCTCCTCTCTCTTGTCTTGCCTACAGTGGTATGCCTTGAACTATCTGCCCTGAACCTTGCACACACCTTCCCCTTTACAATGAGGCTACTCCATGCAAGGGATACTCTTCCAAGTCTTATATTCAGACTCTTAAAGAAGATCTTCTTCTATGCTACTAGCCTGAAACATTTTTCCTGCAAGATAATATCAAGGTTCCTACTTTTAAGGCTACAATGAATTGGTTCTGCTACCTTGATATCTAACTACAACTACACCCTCTACAGCCCAGATTTGAACCCAATGCAGCATGTCTAAAAAGCAATGAAAGCTATTCTAGGAAAGTGCAACCCTCACTTATGGCTATTGGAGAACAATGAGAGTAAAGGGCCAATATTTGAGACTGCCCTAAAGGAGGCATAGTGGGTAGTACTACAATCTTTAATTGATAAGTTGATTAGGTCCCTAACATGTAGTCTATATATAGTATATAAGAAATACAGTTACTATACAAAGTATCAAAGCGCCATTTCTTAGGATCAATTTATATATACATTCATGTAATTTGAGCCTGATTGTATGAAGAAATAGCAATTATTATACTCTTGTCAATGTAGGATAGTTGGTTGAAATAGGATATAGGACAATACTTTTGAGAGGTGATTGTATTAGGAATAACCTAACTGGATATATAATAACTAACTGTGTATTCTATAGACTAACAAGTTCTGATTTTTCATAGCAGGTTTTGGAAATTGGCTTTAGGTAACTAGAAAGACTAGTGAGGAATATTATGAAAATTGTGTTGATAAGATCTTTAAATCTGGTTATCAAACTAAGATAATTTGAAGTAGATTCTGTAGTACCTATAAGTATTAACTTGTTTTTATTCCTAGCAAAGCCAAAATAGACTTAGCTGAATATATTAAAAGAGTAATAATATCTATATCTTCTATCATTTTAGTATAAGTATTACAAGATCTACAGTGAGGATAAAGTTAATAAGAATAGGGTACCTGGTTATAAAGGCTATTCAGTTTAATACCAGAACTTATATAAATCAAACCGAAACTGCAAAGCAGCTTGCTCAACTACTGGATCAGAATTTGATTGAGGTCTTGTAGTTAGATTTGGAAAATGAGTTGTGAGAAACATAAGGGAAAATGAGAAATATTCTAGCCTTAGAAATAGTATTAAATATGGTCGGAAATGCCATTTCAGATAACAGGCTTGAACGCCTGATACAAAGTATATCAGAATCACTGCAAGCAGTTATAGATGCTGAAGGAGAGACTACAAGATATTGATTCTGTAGGTTGGATGTTAAATTTGTGTATAGCTCAGATTATTCAAAGTGCACCCAACTTTTTTCCCTCCACCATTTTGACCACTGGATATCACTCGCACTTCCTAATGGATCTTGGTCGTTATATAATTACTATTTCTCCATTCGGAAGTGCACCCGACTTTTGTCCACCCCCGAGTACTATCCCATTGCTAGAAGGAGGGGCAAATACTACCGGTAGGTGGGAAGGAGGAGAGGAAATAAATAAATAAAAAATCGAACGGCAGTATCCGCGCCTCATGCCTTACCCATCACGGACGGGACAGGCAAAGCAACGACTGCTTACCGTGCAGTACCGGTATTTGCATTGCAATTCAGGGTTTTTTCCCTCTTTCCCCTTTCCCCTTTCCCCTCCTCCCCCCCTTGGCTTCGCAGCAGAGCGAAGGAGGACTCCAGGTCGAGCTCCATATTACATGTATGATAACTGCGCCATACCGGTAGGATGATTCCCTGACCCTAGGTATAGTATGATACAGGAACAATTCTAGCGAGGCATTGGGGGGTAGCGAGCATGCAAGTGCAGTTGCCGTGTTGCGTCGCTTCGCCCAACTGTCAAACAAGGCCCTTTATCACGGAGGACCGTGCCAAGGATCCCTCCCCCTAACCGTACCCCGTAGCATGTCAATCAATAATTGCGAATTGTAAAGATAAGTATTTCGCTCATTAAGCTTAAACACACCGAGCGTCCATGTCTCTGGTGGATGATCGTCCCGTGCGAGAAGGAGTAAGGTACAGTCGTGTCCGTTAAATAATTACACCCCCGGGCAACAACCATGACAACCACAATCAACCAATTCAACCACAAAAAAAGAAAAGATANGAGTCTTCAAACGGGGTATAATAGGAGATCAAAGAAGTAACCGTTCAACCAAGTATATTAAGAATACTGTCTGTCGAAGTCTGCTGTTTCCACTGCGGGAATCAGCGGTCCTTAAATACAGCATATCGCTTATCTCCAGTATGAGCGATATTCCAAAACATTGTCTGTATCAACTGATAGCACATGAAACAATATAAGTATCAAACAATACTGTGAACCGAAACATAAACTAACCTAGTACCCGTACCAGTTACAGATATAGGAACATCTTGGAGTTCATATGTCTCACACCAATAATTTGTTACCGCCTGTACAAGGCCCGCAGAATCCCTTGCTATTTAATTAATACTAATTAGTTCAGATTCTTTTATTTTTTCAAAATAAGTTATACTCTTGGAATATAGATAGATACCTTCACCAGCAACTGACATATATTCTCGCATTGCAAGAATCGTTCCCTTATCTGTCAACCAGCTTGTAACCTTTTGATGCTTCTCTTGCTTAGGAGCTGGCAGCCTTCCATATCGAATATAATCTACCTCCTGTCTCAGAATCCGCTTTATTACCCATTCACCCCATCCACCAGACCTTGCAACCAACAATGCCAATTGCTTTCTTGACTTCTATGAAGTAATTGGATCATTTGGTACATGCTTTACCTCTGCTGATTTCCACTACCTTTCAGCCTTCAGCTGTAGTTTTAAAAATCCATAGAGTTGAACATTCCAGTCCCGCTATAGATTTATGCTAAGTGCCTCTCTTGATCTATATAGAGCCTTCATCTCTCTCTTATGCTTCTTTAAAGCTAATTCAAGAATCTCTTCTTTCATTATCCATGAAGACCCTGTAAGGCATGGCCAACTAGCATATGCCTGCCTCTTTTTTCCACTATCCTATTGCCTGAAAGGTAGTAATGATTAATCTTCAAGTTGATATACATCTACTTAGTACTTACTTGTTCACTAGCAGCAGGTGCTATCTCCTCTTAGAGTTTGCACTGTTGACTCTTGGCATACCATCTTTGATTCCTATCACTTTTTGCTAAGTACTGGCTCTTTGACATATCCATGTCATTCTCTCTGGCATTGACGATATTGCTGGGTTCTAACCCTGGAGGTTGTATTATTGGCTGGAGTATGAGTACTCAATTCAGCACCATTAAATGAATTCTGAATTGCAGTCTGATGGAGCCATTTTTTCTTCTACTGGTATTTGAGGACACGCTCCTGGGTGGACATTGGTGGTGGCTGGAGTACAGTAGCATTGTTGGCAGCACGGTGCTTGCGTACTCGCTCTCTTGTAGCAATACACTTTAGCTCTTTCTGTTTCTCAATCTCTGCTACTTGGTCCTCCATCCTGCTCCTCAAGTGGTTTATTTTACCTATCTTTCATATTAATATAAATAAGGTTAGTTAACATTTGCTTTTATTGTAAGAAAAACCACCTGAGATAGAAATACAAACTTTAAGTTGTAATATTAAAGTAGTAACTTGAATAGAGAAGTGTGCCAGTGTTGAGGATATGAGATTGAATGTAGCAATTAATTAATTGTTATATGTAGTTCTCTATAGTAATTTTAAAAGCACAATATTTTATAAACTTACAAGTTAGGGTTTCATATTTTAGGTATAAGGGCAATGGTATTTTATAGGTGTTACACTTGGCATTACAAAATATTGTCACACTTTTTGTCTGAAAGTTGGGGTAGAGTCTAGCCTTCTGGAACCATACTGGGATGAATCTACCATACAAAATAATCCTTTAATACTAAATAATTAGCTTTTTAGATTTTGTAGTTAAAGGTACAATGAAAATAAGATCAACTTACTGGCACATGTCAAATAAGATTAGTCACAGATGGTTTGAGGGCATATTTGGATAAGTAGCCAGTCAGACTTAGTGATTATATACTAAGATGAGTGTTACGGCCACCCAATAGGGGATCGATAGTGTTCGGGCATGGGATGCATCCTTAGAGTCTGAAGTGAGGATGGTTGCAATGTGAGAGAAAGGGATCGTTAGCCAAGGTTTCGCAAGATGGAACCTTATCGAAACTGATAGAAGATCAAGGCTGCACAGGAGGAAAGAGTTAGGAATATTAGGGATATTAGGGATTTGTCAGCAGAGGATTTTCCTTGGTTATGTAAAGGGGTGTGCTCCTCTTAAATTTACTTTCTTTACACAACCTGTAATGTGTTCGGGCCAGGCCCTACTCATGTAGCGGTACGATAGGCGCAGATGGCTTCTTGATCAACAAGAAGCGAGCGCTACTTACTAAAGGAGTCTTCAAACGGGGTGTAATAGGAGATCAAAGAAGTAACTGTTCAACCAAGTATATTAAGAATACTGTCTGTCGAAGTCTGCTGTTTCCACTGTGGGAATCAGCGGTCTTTAAATACAGCATATCGCTTATCGCCAGTATGAGCGATATTCTAAAACATTGTGTGTATCAATCGATAACACACGAAACAATACAAGTATCCAACGATACTGTAAAACCAAACATAACAGAAAGTGTGTATCAACTGATAGCACACGAAACAATACAAGTATCAAATGATACTGTGAAACCAAACATAAAACAATGTATGTATCAACCGATAGCACATGAAACGATACAAGTATCAAATGTTACTGTGAAACCAAACATAAAACAATGTGTGTATCAACTCATAGCACACGAAACAATACAAGTATCAAA
>PYWC01000039.1:811266-843925 GCA_003182015.1 Tuber magnatum
GTTTTGAATGAGTTGAACTTAACACTGTCCTTGTCCACGCGTGTTTGGAAGTATGCGTCGCTTAGGTCGATCTTACTCCTGAATTTTGCTCATCCTATTCGGTTAAGGATCTGCTGTTGATTTGGAATTGAAGGACTATCTATGATCGTGTTGTCATTTCTCAGTTTCAGGTCCACCAGGGAGCGGATCCTTCCATCTTACTTTGGTTGTACAAACATCGGCGCCACTCCAGGTACCTCTTGTCGTACAATCACTCCACTTCGTAATTTCTCGTTTATCCAGTTCATGAGGTTTTCCTTGTAGGCTTATGGGATCGAGTATGTTGGTTGATTTCGTAGGTCGGTTGGATCCTTTAGCCGGATGTGGTGGCTAATCTTACGCACTGGTGGTAGCGTTTCAGGAGCTTTGTCCGGGAATACATCCTTGTATTCTTCCAACAATGTTGTTGTAGTGGTGTCTGCTACAGGGGCTCGGAATTCCCCGCTTGTTGGTTTGCATAGCACCCGTAATCTGTCATCGAGGAATTCCACTGCTGTATCCCCACACCTGATAAGAGCATTATGTCTTTTCAGGAAGGGCATTCCAATCAGAGCGTCGTACTTCGCCAAGTTTCCTACCAACATCTCCTGATTAGTCCATTTCTTTTTCCCAATTCCTACAGTCAGTTCACATTTCTTGTGGCTTGAAGAGCAGGATCCTTTCATAGCCATATTGACTGTTGTTCGTTGGGGTAGGGGTTTCGTAGGGATGCCATGGGTAGAGATAAAGGTAGCGCTAACCATGTCACAGCCGATTGTTTGCGTGTCGAACAGTACCTTTACTGGATGGCCTTCTATGTAAATCGTTCCCTCAAGAGCATCACGGGGCCTAATTGCCAACATTGGTTGCGTTCGTAGGCTTTCTATTTCCACTGAGTTAATTTCCACCTCGTCATATTCGGTTGCTTCCATGTGGTTTGTGCTAGCCTCCCGCTTAACGGCCTTTCCTTTTCCTTTTTTGGCATAGCAATCCTTTGCGTAGTGTCCCTTTTTCCCGCATTCGAAACATGTGTCTTCCTCGCGTCGCTTCTGCTTCTTGTCTTTCTTGTTTTTTGGATCTTTGCGGTATGGTTTATCCTTCTTCGTGTTATCCCGCGATGATGATCTTTTGCTATTTCTTTGCTGTACCATATGGGTTCGGTAAACTCCTGTTTCATACAGGATAGCATCGTTCCGTTCAGCCTGCTTGACTATCTTTTCAAAGGAATCACCATCCTCCTCCATGGGTTCTACCTCCTGACGTAGTCTGAGATGCATTGCTTCATACAATCTTTGTCACAGTGTATACTGAGACACTGTCCCCGTAGGCAATCGTCCATGATACATTAAGAGATCCGTCGTGACCAGAGTTATTCTTTCAGTTTTGCCATTTCGTACTTGCTGGATGTCCTTGAACCTTTTGTATAGTTCTTCCGTGTTTCGCGAGGATTGGGATCTATCTCTCAAATACTTTATCAAGGTCGTTCCACGGATCTTTTCCCCACTCTCATAGTGGTTCATTGCTTGGTCATATGCTTCTTCTGCCTTTCCGGTACAGAAGCTTCCAAAATATGCTCCGCTTCCTTCCTTTGTTTTGTCCACTTCGTGTAGGGCCAGGTATTGAGATGTTGTTACCACCCACCGATCGAACACTTCCAGTTTTAAGTCTTCCTTTTCGCCCAAGAACGAGGCTGGCAGTGGGAGTTTGATTGTAGGTCCTGTTCGCCCGGCGGATTCACCTTCGGACACATCATGTTTGGACACTTCGTCACTTGAACTCTCGTCTGAGGAGCTTTCTGGATGATCGCTAGGGGATTTGTCTGGTGGCTGTCCTACTACCGAGTGATCGGATGCTTCCTCGTCATCTTCTTCCTTCTTGGGTGTCCCGACCGGTATGCTATCCTTCTTCGGTGGTTGTGCTAGTGCCTTTTCTTTGCTGGGGCTGAGGGGAAATAGCCTAGGAAGGCTTGTTGCTGCCTTAACTAATTCGTCAGTCGATTCGCTAAAGGTCTGCTTGGCCAAGTCCCGCGCTAGCTGTCGTTCAGCTTCGTCAATCGAGAATCCGCTCTTTGGCCCTCTCGGTTTCTTGGGTTGCCTTTTCGTGGTAGGGCCTTCTCATAGGACCTGCTTCCCACTTCGAGTCTCTAGTGACTCAATGGTGTCGTGTTGGTGGGGCCGATTCCTTCGTGGTTCTGCCGCTCCCCGATGCTAGCTTCGCTATTGAACCTTTCGTAGGTTGATCAGACCAGGTCCTTGCAGGTTTCTTAACCGCTTGCTGCGGTTAAAAAAATGTAACGTGTTCGGGCCAGGCCCTAGTCACGTAGCGGTACGACAGGAGCAGATGGCCTCGTGATCAATCCGAAGAGAGTGCTGCTTGCTAAAGGAGGCTTCGAATGGGATGTAATAGGAGATCAAAGAAGTAACCGTTCAACCAAGTATATTTAAGAATACTGTCTGTCGAAGTCTGCTGTTTCCATCGCGCAAATCAGTGGTCTTTAAATACAGCATATCGCTTATCTCCAGTATGAGCGATATTGCCAAACAATGTGTGTATCAACCGATAACACACGAAACAATACAAGTATCAAACGATACTGTAAAACTAAATATAAAACAATGTGTGTATCAAACGATAGTACACGAAACACTACAAGTATCAAATGATACTGTGAAACCAAACATAAAACAACCTAGCACCCGCACCGCTTACACTACACTCTGTGACTGTCTTAAAGGTACCCTGTCTTACAAGTTTGCCCACCAAAGTCAACAACCGCTTTCTATAGTATAGGAGGACCACTTAACCAGATGGTGCCTTCTCCAGGCCAGTCTAGACTATCTATCAATAGATGTACAGATTAAGGCTTTAGGCCACCAGATCACCTCCAAGTCTGATGATGGCCAGCCATTTGGTAGGGAGTGGTGCCACTCCTTTCTTAACTACCATCTAGGTTTGAAGACTTAGAGGGTCAGGCAAGCTGATTCTATCCAGTTCAGGTATGCCAGGGAGGAAGTTATATGGCCTTGGTTTGACCACTTCCAGATACCTGAGATTAATGAAATTAAGCAAGAAAATTGCTACAACAAGGATGAGGCTGGTATTATGGAAGACAGGATGACCAATGGCCTGATAGTTGGCACCAGTACCCACAAGTCTTTGCAAAAGAAACAGTAAGGGAGTTGTACCAGGACCTAATTCATTGGGTGTGTGTTTGCTAAAGGGAGGTTCCTATCTCCTCTTATCATTTTCAAGGGTTGGACAGTTCAACAACAGTTGTTTCTAGAGTATTTGAAGCATCTGGAGGCCTGGAAGTTCAAAGCAACTTCAAAGGGTTGGACCAATAATGAAACTTATCTGATAGCTTGATAGCTTCAAAGATCTTCATCTCCTGAACTAAATAAGCCAACCCCTGAGATAAAAGACTCCTTATTATCAATGGCCATGGCAGCTACATAACCGATGATTACATATGAGTAGGCTACTTGAACAATATCTATATCCTTTACCTACCGGCATATACCTTCCATGTCCTTCAGCCTTTAGATTTATCTGTTTTCTCTCCACTCAAGTGTGCTTATTGGAAATACCTTGATAATATACTTACTCAATATCTAGATGATTCTACAGTAGTCAACAAACATGCTTTTCTTTCCTATTACTGCGAAGCTAGGAAGGAAACACTAATAGTTAGAACTAGCAGAGCAGGGTGGTCAGCAACAGGCCTGTGGCTGGTCAACCGAGCCAAGCACCTAATGAGTCGCCTGCTTCTCTGAAATTCCAACAATTTGTGTATGCCTGCCACTACGGCACTGACTCCAGAGGGGGGATCACTTGTTAACCCTCTCTTGAAGGACTTTGCCCTCCCCAGCTGTCATGGTCTACTCCTTGGAAGTGCTGTGAGTTCACAGAGCAGGCCACCCAATTTGCTCTCTCTGTCAAGACTGCACTGGCAGAGAAGGTATTTCTCCAAAAGGTTTGTAAGGTACTGGATGAAAACCAAGCTGAAATTGAGAATTGCCAAGTATCGAATAGAGGCCCTAGAAGAAGAACTTGTTGTAGTAAAAAGAACCAAGAAGTGAAAGATCTAGGACTATCCAAATCAGAAGTTTGCAACTATTCACACTATAAGGCATACTCCAATAGAGGCTGGAAGGGTTGAGGTAGAGGATTCAGCTTTGGAGACTAATTTGGAAGGGTCTACTAGCAAAAGTTGTATAGAAATAGTTGGTTCTGATGTAAATAATTTGAATTGAACAAAGTGAGTGGGTGGTGAGCACAGACCAATACTGAAGTTATGGAAACTCCCTTTAGCAGAACCTTCCCCCTCTGATTTACATAGTATGAACAGGGGGATGATATAAAGTATCAATACAAACAGTCTTCAATTTTAGTATTATCATTTATACTAAAAATTATTCTCAAGATGGAGAACATAGCAGTATATCATAAAGGATACTATTGGTATTTACTTGTACCGTATATCAGCCTCTGGTAGTATAATAACCCAGCAAAGATGAGTTATAGCAACCTGAACCTATATCCATACAGGTAACCAGGCAGTCAACTAGTTGGAACAGGCAGGCAAGTAACTACTTGTCTCATAAGTACACTATAGTTAGAGTGCTCCTATGAACAAGTAAGACCCTAGGACCTCAGGTACTCGATACTTAGTAAAAGAGTATAAGCAATATTAGTGTACTTAGAAACCTTAGGTAGGCCAGTTACCCTACTGGGCAGGGTAACCAGAGAAAGCAGACAAGTGTCTAAGTCTGCTGAACGAGTAGGTAGAGTAACAGAGCAAAGTTACCATAACGTTCAAGTAGGGTTACACTAACTTAGGAGTTTGGTTACTCTATCATGAGAGTTGGGTTACCCTGTCAAGGGCTCTAAGTTACCCTACCTTACACTGTAAAGTCCCTCAGGGACTTGGGAAATTTGTCCAGAATATTTGTCACACAAAACTATATATAATCCCTGAGTCTGGGATTCTCTGGGATACTATTAGTTGAGCTACACAGCTTCAAAAAAGCTCTAACTTGGAGACACTATTTCTGTCATACCCCTCTAGCCTCACCTTCAGTCTTGGATGTCATGGGCAAACAGTTGTATAGTTGAGTACAACCTAGCAAGAGAGGACTTTTAGAGATAAGCCTATAATACTACATACACTCTAGTTGTCTGCCCAGCTGTAAGCTGTTTATAGGATATATGTGGAAGTATAGTGAAGAAGGGGAAGTACCTTCTCCAAGTTGTTTGGAGTAAAACGGATCAGAACAGATGGAGATAGCAGTGACTGACTGGCAGGATCTCTAGGATAGTCCTAGATGGTATCAGGGACAACTGGGAGAGTTTTATACCTATTAAGCCTAAACATGCTCCTATGCCAGAGCCTTTATGAGAGAAGTTTGAAGATACTAAAAGCATAATTCTTATCATGACTGAGGTGGTTTTGGGTATGGTAGTTATAGGTAGTGCCTATTGTATCATCACACTAGACACCCCACTAGTGGAGACTCTGTTAGCCATTGGCTTAATAGAAGTAGATAGAATTGGCAAACTAGAGAAGACAATTGAGACTTGTATAGATGAACTGCATATGGGAAGGCGTTTGTATATTAGTAGACCCTCTTAGATGTCTTGACTGTTAGCCACTGGCAAGACACCTATGTAAAGAAGTTTTCACTCCAGCAGCTATAATTGAGACGTGCTGCAGGAACTGAACTGAATAAGTAGGTTACCGACTAGAGTGTATCGATACATGTATACCCATGGGGATGCAGAAGAAGTGCTGAACAACTCTTAGCGGAGGAGGGTGTACTCAAAGGATTGGAGTAAACTGATAGGGGAGTTTTTGGCATAAATTCTGACTACTTAAATCTATGTGAGAACTCTCCTACTCCAATACAATCAACATCCTCTCAAGACCTTAATTGAGTGAAGTGTTTGGCTTAATAATATTAAGTTTTACTATTTACTTTACTCTTACATTTGTACATGAACTTTTAGCAATAAGTTTGAAGTTGTTCAGTGTCGTTGCAACCTTTGGGTCCATCTCCCTTTAGGTGCTCCTATTACATGTAGTATGTGTAACGGAAATAGATAGAAATAAGATGTAGTTAAGTGGTAAGTGTGTAATATGTTCTGACCAGGGTCCTATTCATGTAGCATAATGGTAGGAGCAGATAGTTACTTGATCAACAAGAGGTGAGTGCCGCTTACTAAAGGAGGCTTTGAGAGGGTATAATAGGGACTCAAAAAAGTAACCTTTCAATGAAGTATATTAGAAATACTATCAGTTAATGTCTACCATTTCCATCATAGAAATCAGTGGTCCTTAAATAAAACTTATGACTTATGACCAGTATGAGTGATTTCATAAAATATTACGTATATCAAGCGATAGCATATGAAACAATATAAGTATCAAACGATACTGTAAAATGAAACATAAATATTGTGTGTATCAAGCAATATGTTAGGCAGTAGCTGACTCTAAGGACAAGCGAATCTAGACTAAGGCCCGATACGTGACGAAGTGATTTCTAGGAAGGCTCACTTAAGAAGTCAAGGTGGGAATAAAGGTAGCAGTGTATCCTATAATGAATATATTGATAAGATCTCTTCTCCATCACTGATGATGTTTGTAAAGCGTGGGAGGCACCTCGATATTTATATTCCGCATCTTGGTGTTCGCGGCCTATCTACTCCTCACACTTTTCTCTGTGCGAACTTTGTAGACCCGGAAAACCTTTACTCCGCTCCACTGTGGTTTCTTTGAATAGCGGGAAGGGTGCCTCATCCCTCTCCTCGCATTGTTTGCGGTAATCATAGTCACTCAAACCCTTTCACCGTGGCAAGCAGCTACTGGTTCTATCTCTGCATACGAAGTGATTAGCTCTGATGACAGACTTATCAATGCAGGTGGATTTCCTATCCATCTGCGTCAACCTGCAGGAAGCTTGTTCCTGTCTTATCATACCAATGGCCTTTAGGCCTCATCGCTTCCAGGGCTAACCTCTCATGTGGCAGGCCATCCACAGACTCTATCTTATCATGCCTTTGGGCATGCACGAACGATCGTCTCTTGGGCGTCATCCCCTCATTAGGCCTGGTCTTTGCATGCATTCATCTCTGCAACCAACCAACCGATTTGGTTCGTTCGACCTTATCAGGATAGCCAAGGGTCCTCTCTTGAAGACTTGGTGAAAACCCCGTAGTCGGTGACACTTGGTGGTAGCATAATTGAGAGTTTTGTGCAGGCATTATATTGGTGGAAATTAACTCGTTCTCCAAATACTTCGATGGACCCTGGGATCGAACACGTGACCTTTTGCTAATGATCACTTGACATACCCATTACGCTATGCCAGTTTGTCTTATGTGTAACACAATCTCCCCTCTCTCAGAGTTCAGCCCGAATCTCAGTAATCTATTTCTCTAATAGTGTACAAATTAACTCCTTTAAGGACTCGGCAAGACAGGGTGAAAAACCTTGGCATGTTTAGTTGGCCACGCCTAGGCAATCCGTTCCTTGTCATCCTTCCCCTATATCCATGGCATCTCCAGGTTTTCCCTATAAAACCCTTCTACCAACCCCGCTGCATGCCCCAAATGTTCTAGCGGTTCCCAGGTGTTTTCGTCCTCCTAACACCCCCACCATATCACAAAGTACCTTAGTTCACGGATCCTTCTAGTGCGACTGTGAACCCTGCAAGTATATGAAATAACCTTGCTCCTTACTATCTTCTCAACCTCCCATTCCAAGTCACCGTCTATCTCCTCTGACACCCTGGGAGGTTGCTCTCGAGCTGGTCGGATTGACGTTCGGTAAGGCTCTAATAATGATACATGGAAGACGGGGTAGATTTTCCAGCCTTCTGAGACTTCTAGTGTCAATGCTCGGTTGCCGTGTGGCTCCAGGATTTTGAAGGACCCATACAACTTTGGGCTAAGCTTTTTGGAGGATCGCTTGGTACGAATGTTCTTGGCATTTAGCATGACCAAGTCTCCTGTCTGAAAGTTTGGCTGTGGCCTCGCTTTCTAATCGTAATACTGCCCTATTGCTTCTCTGGTTGCCTTTAATATGGCCATCGCCTGTCCATGTATTTCCTTCATCCAGTGAGCATATGTGGGGGCTCCTAGATTTCGAGCTTCTCGCTCCTTCACCCACTCCATCTGTGGATGGTATCCATACATTGCGTAGAAGGAAGTTAGCCCTTGTGCACTCATAATGGAGTTATTGTAGGTGTGTTCCGCTGGTGGAAGCAGTTCGTGTCAATCATCCTGATTGTAGTTGATGAAGCTTCGAAGGCAGCCTTCCAGCTCTTGGTTGGTTCTCTCCGTTTGCCCATCTGTTTGAGGATGGTACGCCGTTGACATTTTTTGCTTAATGCCTAAGAGTTCACAGAGGGATTCACAAAATTCTGCCCCGAACTTCGCATCCATGTCCGAGATAATCTCTGTGGGCAGCCCATGCAGGTTCTACACTTTGCGGAGAAATGTCTGGGCTACATCCTTCGCCATTGCATTTTCCTTGAGCCCTATGAAGTGGGCCATCTTAGTGAAGCAGTCGACTACCACCATGATCTGAGTCTTTTCTTCCGATTTCGCTAGTTGCATTATAAAGTTGGTTGAGATTGAGGTCCCTTCTGCGTAGGGTATTTCCAATGGCTGTAGAAACCCATACTTTGCATGTCGTAGCACTTCGTTGTGTTGACACTCGTCACAAGACCGTATGTAGTCGTTTACCCATTTGACAAGCCCTTTCTAGCAGAAGTCTCTTGTTATGATTTCTACCATCTTTTCCTGCCCGAAATGCCCCGCGACTTTGGACTGGTGGCCTCCTTGAGCGATCAGCGTTTGTACTGCGTAGTCCTGTAGGATGAATAGCTGTTCCTAGTAATAAAAGAGGCTAACCGCTAGAGTCCAATGCGTTGGCATTTTCTTTCCCTCATCCCGGAGCCTTTCCAACTCTGTTTTCCTTGCATTCCAGTCCTGGTCTGCCTCTCCCCTTTCCTCTACCTGTCTTAGGAATTGGGCATCAAATTTCTGTGCCATTGCCTTGATAACCACTGCGTTGGTTAGCATAGTTTCTTCGGTTGTCGGGGCTTTGTGCCTTCTCTGATCGAAGTTATTGAAGTATTGATTTAGCCTGCTTACTTCCCTTAACTGACTGGCTTCGGTTAGGGTTTTGACCACACTGGTTCCCGTGCTTCCGAATCCTTCACAGCCCCTCTCGGTATTGTTGCGCTCCATTTCTTCGCGCAGCTCATCCTCATGAATCCTTTCTACCACGAGTTGCACAACCTGTTCCCCTTTCCCCACGTGGTAGTCCTGGTCCTTTAGATCGAATAGCAACACCTTCACCTCTCCCCGGTAGTCCCTGTCAATGACCCCTGCCCCAACCATGATCCTATGGGGGACAGCAAGGCCACTTCTTGGAGCTACTGGGCCATAGGTTCCCGTTGATAATGCTAAGTCTGTTCTGGTAGCTACTGTCGCTTGTCTGCAGGCCGGCACTATTGCTTCTTCCAGTATGTAGATGTCGTGCCCTGCTGCTTCCTTTGAGCCTCATGTTGAAATCTGAGCTTCTGGGTGTAATTTCATAGCTCGAGTGTATTCCGGCTCAGGCATTTTCTGACCTGGACCAGGTTCATCTTCTCTTCCTACCACTATAACTATGACCTGGTTAAAATGTGCAGGGTTTAAGATTGAGAGTTTCTCGCTTTCTGCAGCTCCCCCCTCGGGATGGTACTCCGGCTGTCTGCTTAATGCATCCCGTTTTCCGCCACTCGACCCTGGTCGGTACACAATTTTGAAGTTAAAATCTGCTAATTTCTGTGCCTACCTTATCTGCCTGGCACTCCAGCCCTTGGTTGTGAGGAAGTATTGTAGATTCTGGTGATCCATAAATACTGTGGTTGGTTTACTTGTTCCTGCAAGGTAGTGACGCCATCCCTTGAAGGCTTCAACTATGGCGAGCAACTCTTTATCATAGACATCATAGTTGCGTTCTGCCGGGTTGAGCTTTCGCGAGTAAAACGCTATTTGGTGTAGCCTTTTCTCGATATACTGTGACTGTATACACCGTAGCGCAAAATCACTTGCATCCGTTTCCACCACTGTATTTCAGTCTAGATGGAAATGTGCCACAACAGGTGCCGTCATAAACTGTTCCTTCAGGAATTCGCAAGCCTCCTCCTGCTCCTTTTCCCAGGCAAATCCCTTGTGGTCACCTTTCAATAACTCCATTATAGGTTTACAAGTTCCCGAGAAATTCTTGATGAATCTCTGATAGAAATTCACAAATCACATAAAAATTTGTATGTCTTTTACGGACTCAGGTCTCTTCTATTCCCTTATAGCTTTGACCTTTCGATCACTCATAGTGATCCTATTGGTCTTCACCATGTATCCCAGAAATTTCACCGTCTTAGTGTGAACTACTAACTTAGTGATAGATACTGCTAACCGGTATTTCCGCAACTCGGCCAATACCTCCTTGACAAGTTTGATGTGGTCTTCCTTGTTCTTGTAGTAAATTAGGATGTCGTCTATATATACGACTACTGCCAAGTCTAGGAATCTCCTCAGAACCACGTGCATCATATCTTGAAAGGCAGTGGGGGCGTTTACTAGTTCAAATGGTATTACCCGATATTCGTAATAACCATACCGAGTGTGGAAGGCTGTCTTCCACTCATCCTCCTTTTTAATGCATATCAGGTGGTACCTATCTTTTAGGCCCAACTTGGTGAAGATATGTGACCTGACTACTCGATCTCTGAGATTACTCATGAGCGGTAGGGGGTACTTGTTGGCAATCGTAACCTTGTTCAGCCCACGGCAATCTACACTTAGCCTCAGCCGTTCGTCAGGTTTTGGTACAAATAGTATTCGTGCACCTGCCGGCAACTGGCTTGGTGTTATTTTTCCTTCCCATAGCATCTTATCAAGGTACTCTCGCAGCGTCCGTAGTTCCTTTTCAGACAATGGGTATACTGGCCCCCATAGGGGCTTCCCTCCCTCGACAACCTTGATCTCATGATCAAAGGTGTTATGCGTTGGGGGCCATTCCACTGCCTGGGACAGGAAGAGATCGATGTACTCCTGGTAGGATTTTGGCAGAGTTTCCATACCCACTGCCTCTGGGTCCTCTGGGCCTGCAATTCGGCCCACATATCTTGCTGCGGGGTCCAAGGCCACCGTCTCGTCCCACTCAATACAGATTCCTTCATCTTCCAGTTCCAGGTGTTGTTTATACTGCTCTGCCTGGAATATCCATCTGCTGGCATCCTCGATGAATGATACGAGATGTTGGTGGTGCCGCCAACGGAATGGTATTATCAGGTCATGGATCCCCTGGCTCATGACTTCACATGCAATATCCGAGCAATATCAGTTAGCCCTAATTTCAAGTCTGATAGGGGTCGTATAGCACCGTCCCGCATTCTGGGATTGTGCTCCGTCAAACTCAGTTATACTAACAGGGTTGTCTTGCTGTATCATTGCTAGACCCAGTTCCTGGACTAGCGGTTCTCATATAACAATGATCTATGAGCCCGAGTCTAATAACACACGAACCGGTACTCATTTTCCTTGTATTCTCAGATGGGTTGTGCCTTGTAGGCACTCATAATGTGTAGGTGTTGGGAATTGAGCTTTCTGTCCTTTTGGTTTTCCCGTAGGGTTACCCTGTCTTTATTTAAGAGACATTTTTGTTCGGGCATTCAATAATCTTGGGTGTTTGTTATTGTGCCTTCACAATTTCGACCATTTAGGCCTCCCCAGACAAACTTAGTCCCTCGCATGTGCGTCTCTTTTCTTGTCTTCTTTTCCCTCAATGATGGTATTTAATCATACCGGTCTATGCCACCAGTACATAGATGAGGGAGCGACCTTTCTAACCTGGCCCTAGGTGTTCGACTCCTGCCGTTGCGTACGATTTAAGGCAAGTACGCTATCATTTGTCTCGCCTAGCAACCTGCAGCCTACCCACTCACCGTCGCAGGGAGTGCCATCCTGAGACTGAGGGAGCGCCTTCAGGTGGTCCTGTGCTATCCTGACTCATTTTCCGTGCCTGACCTTTGGAGGAAAGAGTTGGGGCATCCTGAGTTGCCCCCAGTGATGGTCCCCTTTTCATGCATGCCGGGTTTGGACCTTCTCTGCCTAGGGAGGACTATGAAGTCTTGCCGTCCTGTGTCCAGGTCGGAGGTTATTCTCTATTTCGTCCCCCTGGGATGGGTTAACTTTCTCCATTATACACGCTTTTCTATACCTTTCACACTTCTGTCCCTGCCCACGCTCAGAACCCAGTCAGTGCGGTTCTCTAACATTCTTGAATAAACAGTTACCCTGACTCAGAATGTAGGTCGTGGTTTTTACACAGGGCCCCCAGTTTGTCCGATCTATCTACCTTCTTGATCCGACAACTCTCAAAGTCTAGGTGCTAGTGGTGCATGGGTTTGGTTTACCGCTGGTCTTGGGGCGGCTTTCCAAACCTCCATGTTTAGAGGCCTAAACTTTGCTGCTTTCCGCTACCCTATCATTGCGACAACAGCTGCCTTCCTACAAGATCCCCACTTGTGGTTAGTAAGTCTGCACCGGGTGCAGCTTTTAGTTTCCCGGGGTTAGTTGACCAAGGTTTGGGGTATTCCCTCATGAGCATTCTTCCAGTCGCTATGCTCCACCCCTTGGATCTTGGTTGTTTTGTTGGCCTGGGCAAACCATGCTGACTTGAAAGTTCCTGGTGCCGTCTTCCTCTGGAACTTACTAGATCGTCCTTCTTCCTTTCCTCGCTTCGGCTCCTTTTCTCAGTCCTCCCATCATCATTTTAATGGTCCAGAAGAACCCGACGAGCTGGACAGATTGGCCCGTCATTGCCTTTTGCTATCGAGGAAGGCTTTCACCTGGTTGCCAACCACTCCAAGGTGCTCGAGCCATTCGGCGTCGGTGTAGTATCACTTGTGGGACAACCGTCTCCGTATTGCTTCTGGTAGTCACTCCTTAACTGTCTTCCTCCATGCCATTCCTTGCAGCTTGGCTTTGATATTCATGTCTTCCATCTGGAGAAGGTGCTTGTCGATATCCTTCTCGCACTTGATTTTTCCCATCTGTCCCAAGGCTTTTCAGTCCTTATTGATCGCTGAGAATCGCACGATTATTTCATGCCTAAACTGTTCCCACGTTAGAAATTGAGGACGAGCGGCATACCCTTCGAGCCCTTCCATGCTCCTCCTATACCAGTTGCTGTAGAGTGTCACTAGGCACCCTTCATCCTGCCTAGGGCATATATGATTCTGTCTTTATTCTCCATCCACACCATGGGATTTCGGCTAATGTAGTCCTGGCACGCATGCGGCCAGGTCTTTATGTCCTGGTAGGACTTTGCCTTCTATACGAATGGAGGGTCAGCGGGCTTCTTCTGATGCAAGGCAGTTTGTCGGGCCAACTCCTTGGCCAGCTGCAGCATCATTTGGTGTTCCTCCTCTTCCTTGGATGTCCACGGCCTTCCTCAGGGCAATGCGCCTGGCCGGCAGCTTGGTCCTTCTCCCCGGTTATCCGACCTATCATCTCCGGGGTCCAGGTCTCCTGCTCCTCTGGCTACATTGGGAGGGGCCATGGTTCTTTCTTAGCCACTCCGTATGGTCCCTGGCCTGTGATCCCCTTCTGCTGGCCGCTTCCCTTTGTCTTGCTAGGATGGACCCAACCGCCCTCTCCCAGTTTCACTGCCATAGGTCGTTCCCCCCTAATGTGATCCTAATGCTATCTGTACCAGCGTGGTCATTTCCCTCGTTGACTGGGCAAACATCTGGGTCATGTTGTGCTGCATGTCCCTGAGCCGTGTCGTTACCTTCTTATCATGGGTCTGTAGCTCTGTAACGAACTGCAGCTCCCAGGTCCCCTGGCCTCATCATTCCTCATCCAACCCCTTCCGCAGTTTATCCCGACCTGTATAGAGCTCTTGATCTCTACTCACCAATTCTTGGATGGTGCATCCCATGTCCTGGTGCAGCTGTCCACTTACTGCCACCTGTTGTTCTGATCGCTTGTGCATGCGGGCGAGTACCACTTCGATCACTCCCTTAAATCTGGTGATCTCTACCACTACTTCCCCTTCCAGTTTCCTGCTCTTATTTTGCCAGAGCGTCAATTCCTCTCCAACCAGCTTTTCCCCATTCAGAAGTCGCTCTCTTATTTGAGCAAGACCTTCTGCCGTCTCCTTTCCCTCGTCTGACAGCATCCCATAAGCAACCATCTGGTTATTCTGAGTTCGGATGACACTGCAGTCCAATTGGCCAATCAGTGTCCCAATGTATATGATGAAGGCACCTAAGTCTGTAGTGCCTGAGGGAGTTGGGGTCCCAGAGTGTGACCTCTGCCCACTTCGTCTTTTCGTGACACTTTGGGTTAGGCCCCTGGGTACAGTTGGCCCTGACGAATTTCTAGGTGTAGGTCTGGAACCTAGCTGTAGCGGTGGAATGTCACCTCCTGGGAGTTGTGGTGGTAGTGGAAAGGGGCTATCTTAGCCTGGCCCCTATGCACTGATTAGCTTTTGCTGTCTCTCAGCGCACAGCATGTCGGTGTCGCTAGAGTCCTCTGATCCCTCTTCGATCTGTGGTTGCGACATCTTGTTTTTTCTTTCTATGAGTGTGAGGGTCTTGAGGGCCCACTTGATCCCGTAATCAGTGAACCAGAAGGGAACATTCTTGTCTGCGAAGACTTCATGTATCATGAGATCAAACTCAATCTCGGATAAGTGTGGGTTTCATTGAAGGTATATTTGAGATAAGTGGTGGAGGGCACTAGACAAGCGGTCCTTCAGGCTCATTGGCGAATATGGTTGTGAGCCCCGGTAGTGTAAAAGATATCAATATAGTGTTAGGTAGTAGCCGACTCTAAGAACAAGCGAATCTAGACTAAGGCCCGATACGTGACGAAGTAGTTTCTAGGAAGGCTCACTTAAGAAGTCAAGGTGGGAATCAAGGTAGCAGTGTATCGTATAACAAATATATTGATAAGATCTCTTCTCCATCACTGATAATGTCTGTAAATCATGGGAGGCACTGCAATATTTATATTCCGCGTCTTGGTGTTCACGGCCTATCTACTCCTCCCACTTTTCTCTGTACAAAATTTGTAGACCCTCAAAACCTTTACCCCACTGTTCGAAGAAATCAGAGTTGAGCAGGGTAAAGGTTTTCAGGGTCTACAAAGTTCGAACACAGAAAAGTGGGAGGAGTAGATAGGCCCCAAACACCCAGACACGGAATATAAATATCGAGGTGCCTACCATGCTTTACAGACATTATCAGTGACGGAGAAGAGATCTTATCAATATATTTGTTATAGGATACACTGCTACCTTTATTCCCACCTTGACTTCTTAAGTGAGCCTTCCTAGAAATTACTTCATCACGTATCAGGCCTTAGTCCAGATTCGCTTGTCCTTAGAGTCGGCTACCGCCTAACACAATAGCATACGAAACAATACAAGTATCAAATCATACTATGAAACCAAATATAAAACATTGTGTGTATCAAGCGATAGCATATGAAACAATACAAGTGCTAAACAATACTGTGAAACCAAATATAAAATATTGTATATATCAAGTGATAGTATATGAAACAATACAAGTATCAACTAATACTGGAAAACTAAACATAAAGTATAACCTAGTATCTGTACCGGTTACAAAGATATAAGAGACGCAAGATGAAAAACAAGAGACAAGAGCCAAGAGCCAAGAGACAAGAGTCAAGAGACAAGAGACAAGGCACAGGAGACAAGAGGTACAAAACCAGACTAGAGAGAAGATATTTTTTTGCTATCAGAATATAAAGAATACAAACTAAAGAAGAAAGTGAAAATACAGGAGAGGGTACCTTGGCTCCTTCTTATAGTAAACTCGTCTTGATACTAGAGCCTGTTTGCTAGTCTAGAGTAGTTACATAAAGTATTAGACTAAAACCTTATACTAGAGCTCAACCCTATTCTATCTCATTATTGGCTAGAAATTATAACACTATCCTCCTCTTTATAGCTGAGTTCCTATGCAGCCTTAGCCCAGGCTTATAAGTGAATTTGACATAGAATTCCTTAACTCTATCAGGTGTGTTACTTAAGTTAAAGTAGGGTTATCAAGTAGGCTTCTCATAACCTTTCTACTAGATGAGATATTGCAGTTGTCAGTAATAGTAGCTGGAGTCAAGTATTGCTGCTACTTCCCATTCTGGACTATCTTCAATTTCAACTGCCAGAGGCTTAGGGATAATATACCCAGGTATAGGAGAATCTATAGCCACTAGTTCAAGAATGTTAATATAGAATACCAGAGGGATATTTAGGTTTCCTGACAAACCTAGATAGTATATATGATGGCCTACAATTACTTAAACTATATAAAGTACTATTTTCTTTTAGTCTAACTGCTTTAAAGGTCTAGTAGTATGAATATTCTTCATTAACAGTCATACTTTATTACCAATTCTTAGTAATAGGGCTGGTAGGCTATGCTTATCTACTTGTTCTGGGTAGAGTTCTTATACATATCATATTTCTTCCCACATTGTCTCTTGTAACTTATATATTATTATAGCAAACTCTGGGGAGTCATTAGTCTGATTGTTAATAGGACTTAGAAGTGTGATTTCAAGTTGTGGATATTATGCATAATTGGCAAAGAAGAGTCTTATTTTTGTTGTTCAGATCTGTGTACATTATGGGCAAATTTTGCTTGTAAGATCCATGAGTGCCAAATCTCTTGTTGGTAATTAATGTATCTCAAGAGATATTATTCTAAAATAGCATTTGTCCTTTTTGTAGGTCTGTCAGTTTCAGGACAGAAGACTGTGCTAAGCTTAGATTTTATACCAAGTGTGGTACAAAGTGTTCTCTAGAAAGCAGAGATAAATATAGAGCTGTCTTCAGATACAATTGATGCAGGCAAACCATAGAGCTTGAATTCTGAGTCACAATACAAACAGGTAAGGTTCTCCATAGAGCTATCATCATAGCAGGAAATAAAGTAAAACATCTTGGTCAAACAGCCCACAACAATCAGAATAGCATTGCATTCTTTGCTCTTGGGAAGGCCAATAATAAAGTCCATACTTAGATCATTTCAGGAGCAGTAAGGGATTAAGAGAAGATGAAGGTTCCTATAAGTTGTATGATATTGAGACTTGATATAGCTTAAGATAGTTTTTCATATTGTGAAAAGTTTATAGAGTAAATTGTATACTACATTATATTTTTTTTTATGACTTTGTCAACTGTCTCTTAATACTTAAAAAAATTAATCTAAAGATTTTCTTCTTATGAGCCCAAATTGCTTGCCTTTCTTTTATATGTTTCTTAATCTCCTCCAAAAATAACTTATATGCCACTGTATCAACCTTTACTTTAGCTTTTTGAGCTCTTTGAAGCTGAATTTTAGCTTGTCAAAGCTTGTTATCTTCTCTACTTTTTGCCATGGCACATGCTTTAGAAGCATACAGGACACTCTCTTTTTACACTTGCTGGTGAATTTGTGCATGATGTCTTGCATTTCTTGCCTTCTTAGCAGCATTGGTTTTTTCCATATACTTTATAGCTAGTGCATCAGATTGGGCTAGTGCTAGACTACCTTGGGGTACAAATTTAAGCTTGTGCTGAAATTCAGGTAAGAGTTTCTGGGCCTCTTGTAGCAACTGCTCCTCTTGTGATTTAAGAGCAGATATCATTTAAAGAACATCAGATGAGGGCTCAGAGGGTTGAGGTATTGGTTGGCTTGATAAGACTGCTTCATGAAGTTTCAAAATAACCATAGCAGAATTGTAAAGAATTAATCCTATCACGCGAAATACTGACTAAGTAGTAGTTGACTTAAAAGTTGGCTAGCATATCTCATCAATGGCATCAAGGAATTCAATTTTATTGAAGTTTCCACAACCTGTATTGGTGGTTGCCTTGACAGCTTCTGTATGATAATACTTGTGTAGTTGAAATATGACTACATCAAGTAGTTGAAGTAGGTAGCTACTATAAGAAGGAAGACAGAAAATCACAATCTTATATGTATCGCAAAAGTTGAGAAACTGCTTTGTATAGTGAGATCCAAAGCCATCAAAGAGTAATAGACAATGAGTTACAACTTGCTATTTGGATAAAAAGCACTCAAAGTAGGCTAGCCACTCCATTGTCAAACCATTGTTGGTATACTCAGTTTTAGATGTACCAATAAGGTAATCATTTAGAATTCTTGTTGTAGTATACCCTGGTGTCTGATGTATAATGCCAAGAATTATAATTATAGGTAGCAGTACAGTCCTATCACTACTTATAGTTTTATATACAGTGATAAGTTCTCTGTTCATAGAGCTCCCCAAGTAGCATTCCTGATTAGGATCCTGTGTAATGATCCACTGATCTCTGCCCACTTCAATCCTGAACCCAGTTTCATCAAAGTTGGACTGGTCTCTGGACCGAATGTCGTACTCTTCACATGCACTCTAATAGTTTTTGAACCAAGCTTGTATATCATCTGGTTGATGTGTATCCTTCCTGTTCATATCAAGGGTATGCTACTTTCATATATAATATTCTAGTTGTCCATAAAGGAATTACTGGACCCAATGATTGCTAATAACAGGAACAGAATAGGAGCTGATATGTAATATTTGCAATAAAGCATTTGTATATCCTATAATAATAGGAAGTCATATACTTATATCAATAGCATCTAAGTAGTTTAGGTCCTAGCAAACTACAGGCTCTTGGTCTGTCGAAAATGTATGATTCATACCTGGTCAGTCTTGTTTGGAAATAACTTCTTATAACTAAACTCAAAGTCATGAAGCAGGAATTTTGAATTCTTGTGCTACTGCTGCAACATTTGAGTATTCCTCTAGGCTGTCATGAATTGAGGAAACAGCTGCCTGAATACATATTTCTACATTCTGGTATGGCTCAACTTGCTGACTGGAAAGAAGAAAGGTGTATTGGACAGAGTTCAGGTAAGGTTAAAGGCAAATAGTCCAAGGCACACCACAGCAGACTGAACAAGAGAGAGGAGTAAGTGTATAATACAAACAAAATGTGCTTGTACCAAGGCTCGAGGGGTTCAAGGACAGGGTTTTAGGAATCAGAGTCAGGGTTCACAGGTTCTAGTAATGCAAAGAAGAAACAAAGTTGTAATTCCTAAGTACAGGTATAGACAGGAAATTACCAGGTTGCATAAGAAAAGAAAATCTCAGAGGGGCACACCTCTTGATATAACAACGGAAAATCCTCCGCTGACAAATCCCAACACCCCTAACCCCTTCCTCCTGCAGAGCTGTGATCTTCTATCAGTTTCTATGAGGTTCTATTAGGCGAGACCTTGGCTTAGCAACCCTTCCTATTTCTATACAACCATCCTAACCTGAATCTCCATGGGTGCAACTAACACCCCAAGGCCATCAGATCCCTGCCAGGTGGCCGTAACAGTCAAGCTCAGAGGCAGAATATAATAACAACTGGTAGGGGTAAAAAAATTTCAGTCATAGTATCTTACCCATATCTGTCATAATACAAGTATGATTATGACTATGAAACAAAAAGGTATATACAAACAGAATCCAGAAGATGTCTAATACCATAAGATAATCTGTGATAAGTATATTAAAGTGATTACACTATATAATAAGATAAGATAGAGCTAGACAAAAACTGGACAGTGTTTGAAAAATGATAGACAAACATGTTAAAAGATAAGTATATAGCTAAAACAAAGTTGAATACTTTGAATAAGAATTGTCATGTCAGAAGTTCAACTTCAGTGTATGAAGTGTCATAAGAATAAGACAATAGCTAACTATTTAGTAAAAATCTAACTTATCATTACATATAAGGAATAGGCACACCCTTCAATAGTAAACAGACTAGCTAGCTTACAATATTCAACAAGGCTGAAAACAGTACTTGAAAGCCTTCATAATATGTGATACAAGAATACAGCATCTTAGCTAGGATGCTATATGTGTCGAGACAAATTATGCATGTGCTCCTGATACTATCAAGCAAGTCATAGATTCTCGAAGAAACCATTAGCATGTTCCGAGTCTATAGAGGATATTTGTAATTTGATCAGCCAATTATCCAATTCAAGTTACTTAATATTAAGAGAGATTGAACTAGATCTTTGATAATTGGCTATGGATTTTGTGGACTGATGAGTCATCCTTTTCTACCTCAAGCTTCAGTGCTCAACCCTAGATAATATACAAGACCTCTGAAGAGTATGATACTATTAAGATTGTATTGACAATACATTTAAATTAGAAGATAAGATAACAAAAATAATTTGGGGGACTTTCTGTAATAAATTAAAATCTAATCTTTGCTTTATCTCAGGAAAAGTAAAAATAGATTTAGCACTATATAATATGTTAATATGGTTATAGAGTTAAATTGGGTCCCTTTGTAGTAAGAGCTCTATAAGGAATACAGCTAGGTTAGAGTAGTTGAGTATAGCACTCTAGACTATAAAGGCCATTCTAATTGGTACTAACAACTTCACAAGGTGGAGCAAATCAAGTGGCTAGCACAGTCATCTAATTTGAATTATATCAAAGCACTTTAGATGGATATGAAAGTAGAACTAAGTCAAACTTAAAGGGGAATTAACAATATTTCTACCCTGAAAATAGTATTGAATACTGTATAGCATACAATTCCTGTAGAACAATTAGAGAACTTGACTCATAGTATGCCATAATGATTACAGGTGGTCATTGATGTAGAGGGAGGGCCTATACCCTATTAGTTTGTAAATAGAATAGAAGTTATAAAAGTAAGTCTGACTTTTGCAGCTCACATATTTTTATAATCAGATATCACTTACCTTTCCTGCTTTGTTTTAGTTCCTATGTAAGTACTACGCTTATTTAGAAAAGGTGCCCGAGTTATGCCTACCCCCGAGTACAGATTCAAAGGGGCCTATTTATTTCCTATTTTACCAGTGTTCCCTTGTCCTATAACACAGAAAGCTCTCAGCATACATTCTATGCCAAGACAAGCTGTGCATAGCTCTACCTGATATTGGCATTCAGTTTGGTTGCATTACCACCCCTGTTCGTCACCCGCCCTGTTTTGTCTACCGTAGCCCGGTACTGACTGTGCTCTACTCGAGTAGTACCGGCACCGTACTTGTGCTGGTTCCCTCAAACACACCCACCCACCTCACTTCACTTCACTTCACTGCTGCCAAGCCAGCAACGCATAGCCGTCCGCCTGAGCCCCCGGATTAAGTTATCTAGACTACCCTACGAGTACTGCAACTGACCCTACTGAATCATACACAACCAGACAACTTTCTCCCTAAGGGAGCGGGGCCTTCTCTCCAACGAACGACTGATTAATCATACTGTTAAATTCTCCACACTACTACCACCATCCCCCTACGTTCGCAACCTCATTTTGTAAGGAGAAAAAAAGAAAAAAAAGCATGGAACCCCCTCTTCCCATGGAAGTAAGCGGAGGCGGAGGTGGTGGTGGAGGCTCCTCGTTCCCGACGACTCGCGAGGAGTTCGAGGCTGACCCGCGGGTTTCCTGGTCGAGACTTACGGGGAAGTGGTCCCTAGAGGCCGACGACGGGACGGAGTTTGAATATGATGAGGGTATTAAGAGATGGGTTCCTGTGGTTTGTTTCCACCCCCGTCCCTCTGGCCGGGTTCCGCTAAAAAGGCGGGTGTGGTGGATAGCTCGATGAGACACTTGCGGAGCGGCAAAGAGCTGCGTATGCGGTCGCAGGGGTAGACGAGAGTGAGCCTGCGGCGCCGGTGAATAAGAAGAGGAAGAAGGTGTATACTTCTAATGAGGGGAATGAGGTATGGTACCATATTCCACTCTCCCCTCAACCATCTCCTGTTCTTTATATCCACTGTGAACGGTAGGACCCCGTACACCCCAAAAAGTCCAAAAACACCAAAGACTCGTTATCTCCCACCGACCCCACCACCACCTCCTCCTCCTCCTCCTCTACAGCGCCCACGCGCAAAAACACCGCGGTCTACATTACCAACCTACCCCCCGACACAACAGAGGAGGAAGTCAAAGAGGTATTCTCCAAATGCGGCGTAATAGCCGAAGAAATCGACCGCGGGAAGCCCCGTGTCAAGTTATACAGGAACGAGGATGGCAGCGTTAAAGGCGATGCGCTGGTAGTCTACTTCCGCCCGGAGAGTGTGAACCTGGCAGTGCAGATGCTTGACGATTCAGACTTTCGATTCGGCGTTAGTGATGGGGGGAGGATCAAAGTGCAACCTGCAGACTTCAGTTATAAAGCCCATCAGGACGCGCCGGTCAGGAAGAATCCCAGGGATAAGAAGAAGGTTATTGCCAAGACGCAGAAGCTGAATAAGTTTGTTCCCCCTCTGCTCCACTGCTTCGCTCCAGCTAGTTAACATACAGCGAAGCAAATTGGCAGACTGGGATGACGATGACCTCTCCAAAATCCTTGACACAACCTCCAAATACGACAAAGTCGTGATACTAAGACACATGTTCACGCTAAAGCAATTGGAAGAAGATCCCACCGCAATCTTAGACTTAAAAGAAGACATTCGCGAGGAATGCGAGAAACTCGGAGACGTCACGAACGTCGTACTATACGATAAGGAAGAGGACGGAATCGTCAGTGTTCGGTTTGCCAACGCGGAGTCCGCGAAGGCTTGTGTTGGGGTATATATATTCTATCCCCCTCCTTTCTCTCCTGTTATTGTGAAACCAGAGTAGGGCTGATGGTATGGTAGGTAATGCACGGTCGCTTCTTTGACGGACAAAAAGTCGAAGCCTACATTTTTGATGGGCTAGAGAAGTTCAAGAAGACTAGTGCTAGGAGGACTATCGAGGAGGAGGAGGCGGAGCAGGAACGATTGGAAGAGTTTGGGAACTGGCTAGAGGAGAGTGGGGAATGAGTCACCTACTCTCTCTCTCCTCTCTCCCTTTTTCATGTTATATCCGCTTCTCGCTTTTTTTCTCTTCTCCCTTCCCTTTTTCCCCCAAAAAATTGTCAGGTTGGAGTTTACCCATAAGTCTAATTGTGTATTATATATATACTCTTTTTCTTCTTATCTCTTTCTCTCTCTTCCTCACTTTACTCTATTGTGTTTTCCATTACCACAGCTAATGACATTTCTTATCGCCATCCTTGAGAGAAAGCAAGAAAGATAGCTATACCACTATCCACGCTCATTCATTCATTCATTCATTCATCCAAGATATGATAAGTCAACGCAAACTTGACAAACAAATAACCATACAAATAGACAAACCTTTTTTGTTTTTTGCTGTTGAACGCCGAGCAAAGTGACAACGATACCATAGACACCGCCGAATCGAGGATAACCAACCAGCCCACACCGTCACAATTACTGCCCAGAAATCGTGAGTGGATGTGAGAAGGAGAAAAAGTGAACTAGAAACTAGGGACCTCCGAGTAGCAGTTATGGCAGTATGATAGCCGGAAAATCGAATAAGAAGCCCAAGCCCAGACAAGATATAAAAACCCCCCGATAGGATACGAGAATGAGAAGAAAAATCCCCGAGATCAATCGCTATCGCTATCCCCATTATCAAGCGCCTCGTCGTCATCTTCCTCCTCTTCACCAGCCCCCTCCGCACCTCCCCCTCCTACCTCATCCCCATCCTCTTCACCCTCGGTCTCTGTAGCATCCCCATCCTCCGCTTCTTCCTCTTCCTCCTCCTCTCCCTCTTCCTCTTGCTCTTCCTCTTCCTCCTCCTCTCCCTCCTCCTGCTCCTCCTCCTCCATATCTTCGTCCGCCGCAGCATCTACCTCCACCGGCGGTGGCACAGCTCCACCCTTTACANAACCCTCATGGTCCTTGGCTTCAGCGGTGGTGGGTTTGTCTTTGTCTTTGGACTTTTTTGTGCTCGCGCGCTTTTCTTCGGCTAGTTGGTTGAATTCTGTTTTATCAATTGCGTTAGCTAGGAGTAGCGGTGGCGGAGAGGGGGATTGGACTGGACTGACTGGCTAATTCTGCCTCCAGTCTTGGTAGGAATTCGCCAAATTCTAGTTGTTCCATTGCTTCGAGGACGTCCTTGGGATTGATGGTTTTCCGGCCGCGTTGTTTTGCTTGGTCGTTTGCACTTTCATAATTCCGTTAGGTTCCTGTCAGAGAATGTGGAATGGGGGAGAGGGGAGAGGGGGGTATACGCTGCGCAGAGGTAGTTAATGAACACTGTTCCACCTTTTGATAACGCCAGTATCGCATCTTTCTGAACGTTTGTGTTTTGTGGGAGGACTCCCTTTGCTAGGCGGGTTACTATCGATTTGGGAAGTGTGTGGTCCTGTAGCAGTCCTCTCGTCAATTGCCCATCCTCCAACTTCTACGCAGTGATAATCAGGGGTTGATGTGGGGAGGGAGGAGGGGGAACTTACGTCGATAGAAATACCATTATCCTTCTCCTTCTCTTTATCTTTCCCGCTAGCAGCAGAACCGCTATTATTATTATTATTATTATTATTATTATTACTGTTCGCCGGAGTATCCTTCTCAGGATGGGCGTCTGATTTTCGCGGCATGGTAGTTGATGATTGTTGTTGGATGGGAATTGAATTGGGAGACTAGCAGTGGAATCGAGGTCGAGGAAGTTGGGTTAGCTTAACTCGAGCGAGGATGAATGAGTGAACGAACGAATGCTGTAAAAGGAGGCTCTGCTGGTGACACGTCCGCGTTGCCAGTGGTTGCTGGCGGCGAACGAGTCGGAATTGTACTAGTACAGTACAGTAGACAGCCTCACCAAAATCCGTAGGAATTAAGGATTGATCTGAGGGAGTTTTGAGATACCGATTATCGCTTTTGATGGTCAGCGTTGAGAATTCTTTTTCCCCCTTTCTCGGATGGTCGCCGGTACGATAGTTTTGCAGTGTTTGAGAGATTGTGCGTTTAACAAACGTTTTTTTCTCTCTAAGCCCCACGAGTGAGAGTATATGAATCCAGAAGAGGTTTCTGGATGGCGCCAGGGTAACAAAAACATTTGCTCACTCCTCCGGCATAAAAGCTATCCCTTCCCATCGACAAAATACCCAAATACAATCAACACCTCCCTCAAAATGCCACCCCCAATAATCCTCCTCCCATTAGGAACTTCGTCCGCCATCCCGAGCCCAACAAGAAATCATTCCTCCCTTGCTCTCGTGCTACCAACAAGCACAACCCTCCTGTTTGACTGCGGCGAGGGCGCTCAGAAACAAATCCAGCGCCTGAAATCATCCTACTCCATCAAACACTCCAAAATTTCAAAAATCTTCATCACACACCTCCACGGCGACCACGTTTTCGGCCTAGTCCCGCTGCTAACGACGATTCTAAACGGGGCCGGCGGATCAGAAAACGATCCGCGGATGCCGGGTAAGGGGGAGGGGGGGAGGGTGAGGGCGGCGGACGTGGAGATTTATGGTCCGAGGGGGGTGAGGGGGCTTGTTCGACGGACGCTGCAAACGACGTATACAAGATTGGAGAGGGGGTTTGTGGTTCACGAGTTGCTTTTTGCGGATGAGGCGGGGGACGAGAAGGAGGGAGAGGGTGAGGTGGAGTGTCTGGGGGAGGTGGAGAGGGGAAGGGATATACGCCCAGACGAGGATGGATTCTGGAAGGATTTCCTAGAAGTGGATAATTTCCTTGTCTCCGCTGGGGAAATCAAGCATTCGGTTCCGTGCATCGGGTATGTTCTGACGGAGCGCTCACTGCCGGGGAAAACACCCCCGGACTACGCTAAGCGTATATCCAAGTTCAAGCCGGAGCTCATTCGTGCTGGTCACCACAACCCAATGTCCTTCCTGGCAGATTTGCAGCGCCCCGAAAAGCTTGGGCTTGAGCTCACGCTCTCGCTGCCTGATGGGACGATTCTTACCCGCCCGCCTGCGGTGCGTGGAAGGAAGATTGTTGTGCTTGGGGATACATCCGATCCATCACTTATTGCACCGCTGGCGGAGGGTGCAGATGTGCTGGTACACGAAGCGACAAATGCGCATCTACCAGGGATAGATCCGAGCACGAAGGAGACGGATACGTACGAGATTGTTGAGGAGAGGGCGAGGAGCAGGGGGCATTCGACGCCGGATATGGCAGGAAGGTTTGCGAAGAGGTTGGGTCTTGGTGGAGATGGAGTCAGGGAGGGGTTGCTGGTATTGAACCATTTTAGCAGCCGGTATAAGGACGACGAAGCGGATGGGACGGATGGCATGGCAATGAGAATCATGGGGGGGATTCGGAAATGTGCGGAGGATGCTTGGGGGGTTGAGGAGGGGAAGAGAAGAGTTATTTGTGCGAGAGATGGGGTAAGGATGGAAGTTAAAGCTTAGTTATTCAAGATACCGGTAGTGTATTAGGATCTAACGGGTTGATTCTGCGTGATGGTACAGTACAGTACTGTAAATATCATACATATAGAGTGAAATCACTATTGCTCACTCGAGAACCGACCACAGTCCCGGACAGTTGTTGCGGCACCGTTGCTACCTATGATATCTATAAAACAGGGATAGTCAACGCGGGCAACCTCGGTCCCGATTCGGAAAATTGATTTCTTCCTGGGCAACTCACCCCAACCCCCTCCCTATGCAGCATTCTTCCATGAGAGATGCACCCTCTCACCTAGGTACAGTACAGTACGGTACCGGTACAATTTTATCATAACTCTCTCTTCTTATCCTCCCCCTTCTCTTCCACATCCGTCTTCCTCACCCCCTAGTCTTTAACCAACTTCACTTTGCCTAAGAGCACGTTACCCGTATCATCGTCCTGACCGAAGTAATCGGCAATATCTCTACTCCCGAACAGAGAACCGTTTCACAAGACCCTTGGTGCAACCCACCGGCAACACTCCCCACTCCGCACCCCCGAACCTCGGTCTGCAGCACCGCCCTAGCGACAGTAGGTTCTTTCTTGCAAACATAACCCGGGATCAACATTTACTCCTCCCCCCTCCTTCCATCCACCCCCACTGCCGTCAGAAAAACTTCCGAACCCTTCAAAACCCCGCCGCCGCCCAACAGACCCTGACCGACCTCCAGACTGCCTAGTACAACATGGCACTTTGCGGGCCCTCGACTGCCCTCGGCTCTCTACAGAAGCATGCTAGTGCCGACAGAACCTTACAACAAGATCGTGTACAGCGACAGGGTTCTTCCAATGTGCCTTCCCTCCCTTCTGCCCCCCTCAGGAATGAGGTTGGTAACAAAATGACAGGCCTTTAGAACCCAATACACAGACCCCCGCCTAGAACACGAGTTCTCACGATTCTCGAGTCCAGCAGCTGCAGCAGCAAACTTAGAAATCACGGCGGCTCGCCCCCACCACCACCACCACCAACAGCAACAATCTTTCGGGAACGTAGATGCAAGCTGGGCGAGTGACTTTCAGCGATTACATGTAAGCTCTGGTCCACCTTTACAGCTACCGCGCTACCAGCAACAATGGGGAGCAGGAGGCGGCTGGCACGAAGAGTTCTTATCGCACCCAGCAGCAACAGCAGCAGTAGTAGGGGCATATACTACTGCGCCAGAGCGCACGCAATTAGATCCTCAACAGCAGGCAATGTTCCCGGGCACTGACATCAGCACCGGGCTTCCGCGGTATACACCTGTTTTTCAAAATTCTCGCTACGGTCCTCCCGCCGCAGCAGCTACCACAACTACATCCATAGAGGAAGACCTTCTGACAAACGAAGCCTTTGAAAGAGCCTTCGAGTCCGCGAGGGCTCAACTCGCCGAACCTATAACTACCACCCCCCAACCGACCATAGCTCCCCTCCCCCAAACTACAGTCGAAGAGCCCCCCAAACAATCGGAGACTAGCCAAGACAAAGACAACGATGACCTATCCCGCGCAGCCGGAAATCTACTCACCTCTCTACAAAGCAACCAGTCACAGAAGTTCCGCGAGAGCAATTTTCTAGCGCTGATGAGGCGCTTGCGAGATCGGGAGGTGAAGGTTGAGGGGGATGAGTTGGTCGAGGTATGACTTCCAAACTGCCTCTCTACACACAACACTTTTACGACATGCCTTTTCTCCGGGAGGGAATGAATGGATTGGTTTTGGCTTGGAATGAGCGGGGTATTGATGTGGTGTTTTTCTCTACTCTTTTTTCTCCGGAGTATAGGTTTCTGATGATCGTGAGAGAAGTAATGGGAGAGTGGGGGTAGGGGTAGCATTTGGAGGGAGTGAAAGCTGGGGAGACGGTGGCGGTGGAGAGGATGATGGAGTGGGGGATAGGGAGAGGTTCTTGGAGCATTCTTGGTGGGATCTGTAGTATTCTTTGTGCAAGGTAAAAGCCCGAGGAGGAATGGATGAGGGGATGCTCGGAAAGAGTGAGCACATGGTTGCCATTACTTGCCATTGCTATCATTGGGTAATTTAACTTAATACCTGGTGTTTCTGTCTTCAATTTTCTATATTTCCTACCCAGTTGTGTCTCCTGCACGGCTTTTGCCACAAATCAACTGCCGTACCGTAGGTACTGTGTCTACCGCATTCACAACACCACAGTGATCTTTCAATCAGAAAGCTCGGCAAGAAAATCCTTATTAAAAGAGTGAGACCTCACTCGCGAGCACACCATCTCCACCAGAACCCTATTTGAATCTGGTGAAACAAAATCCCCCATTAGCAGAAATGGCGACTCTCGCCCCCGAGTCACTTTGTATATCGAGACTGTCCGCTCCGTAGACTGCTGTGGACCATTTGGTATCCTGCTTTATCCACGAACAATCACTCGAAGATTCCTGATATCTGTCTATCCATCAACTTACTACTGTAACTCATCGTGATGGTGCTAGATTGTCATCTCGGGTTTTTGCTTTTATTTTATTTTTTACTGCAAAAAATAAATTCCGTCGACTCTCCTCGCCCTCGCGGGCTCCCTCCAACCCTCCTTCCTCCCATGCCAAACCGGTCGACCAACCCACTATCTGGACTTAGGTATAATCAGAATACCAGCACTGGAAGAAAAAAACGAAAAAAAAAAACCCAATTCGAAATAAAGCCCGCACATGCCTTAATGTCATGAAAGAAGGAAAAAGGAAAAGGAGGATAAAAAAAGACAGAGCCCATTACCAAATAAACAAAAAAAATAAAAAAATAGGATATATAAGGAAAATTTTCTCCCTCTCAAAAGATAGTGTAGAGAAAAAACAAGGGGAAAAAAAAAGGAAGAAAAAAAAACACAAGAATAGAACTCCAGAAAAATCCCCTTCGTTCCCACATTCTCACACTAAACTAAGTTGAACCAAGCTATGATACCCTGGCTCTTGTCAAGCCGTACTCCCCGCAAAATACTCTCCAAAGCTCCCCGGCGGCATACTCCCTATCCCCGCATCCTCAAACCCGGGGTCCAAATCCAGCATTTCCCAGTTCATGTCCTTAACCAGCGGATACCCGCTCCCACCCCCCACCCCTGCTCCGCCACCCATATCAACCGTGATATCCTCGAAAGGCAATGGTGAATACCCACCCGACGATGGGCCCCCTCCACTGTGCGGTCCGCCTCCAGAAGCCTGCGAATGGTCACTATGATTAATGGAAGCCGGCGACTGTCCGTTGTCCGAGGAATTGCTGTAGCTGTGCGTGACATACTCCGGCTGCACCCCGGCTTCTTTGGCCGAGGCTTCTACGTAGGCGCGGACTTCGGGTGTCATGCAAGGGCAGATGGGAGGCAGGATGCCTCCGAGGTAATTCGGTAGGTCGCGCGTAGGGGGCGTGGTTTTTGCACGACGTTCGAGGACGGCACGGACCTCGTGGGGCATGGTGGGGCATGAGGGGTGGATGCTTGTTAGGTCGCCGTCTAGGACATCGGTATCCGGGCGGAGGTACGAGGGGGGGTCGTCGAGGAGGGAAGAGGATTGGGAATGCTGGGATTGGGGCTGGGATTGGGATCGGCGGCTTGGGGGTGTGGTACTAGTGCTGCTGCGGGGCTTGTCCGCCGGGAGGACTTCCGCCGTGTTGGGACAGTAGAAGCCGGAACTGCGGCCCACGTACAGTTCTGCCTGCAGTTGCAATTCGAATTAGTCAAACCGGGTTCCCAGGGGGAGAGGGCTCGGAATAGGTACGAGAAACGATACCTGTCCTTTCTTGAGTCCGTAGGGAAATTTGGAGTTATTCACCGGTGTGTCGAGACTTCCGGTCAAGTCGACATCCAATTGGACCAAAAACGACTCTGTCAGCGGGTTCTTCTTCTTCAGGTGACCCATCGCCGTGAGCAAGAACTGCAGGGACGACCGGACCTGCTCATCGGAAGGTCTGGACTTGAGGTACTGGACGAACACCCGAGCCGCAACATACAGGCAGAAGGAAATGAACGGATTCATCTAACGTTTCACCAAACGGTAAGCAGGCGAATTCGACGTCTCGCCGGGGAGAAGGGAAAGAGAAAGAGCTCACCCCTGACAAGTCAAGATGGCAAACCATCCTCATGATGGACGCAATCTCCGCCGCGGCGGTAATACACCTTATCTTTGACTCCGCCGACACGGTCGCCGGCATCCGGTTCTTATCAGCTTTGAAAATGGCTGCTTGGTGTAAGCAAATAGTCGAAGTGTGAATATTCATATTTGTAAACACAATATTGGGGTCCGCGATACCACCCGGCAATCGGAAATGCGGCGGAAGGGACAGGGCAATATTGAGCAATATATTGTCCATATGCCGATGACGTCTCCAGAATTCCCCATTGAGATCATCGTCCCTATCATCCCCGTCGGGCCGATGCAAGTGAATGAGGTTCCGCCCAAACAGGCAAGCCATTAAGCAGACGCCGCCAAACGGTGATAAAAGTGAAGCCCCCTCAGCGGTCATGGCTTCCTTCAGCGACAAGCCCCTTGATGGCCGTCCCTGGTCAAAGGCATCATCGGCAGCCGGGAGATTTGTCAATATCTAGGCGAGAATTAATACACGGGTGCCGCCGCTTCGGGAAAAAGCAAGCCGAGGGGTGGGAGGTTGACGGCTCAAACGTTAGTAATCGGAAAACTCACATCTTTCTCCTCGACCGTCATCGGCCATCCCGTACCGATGGAAGCGTATCTGTCAATGCAGAAGGCTATCCAAAAAGTCCGCCGACGCTCTTCCCTCTCGGTCCAATCCTTGGGCGCTGGCAGACACTGTTTTACGTCGAGTCCCACCCCATCCAGCCTGTGCATCCCCATCATCTGCGCCAAGCGTACGGCCCGCCCAGTCGATAGCCAAGCACGTGGAAAGTACATGAGCTTAAACTCATAACAAGCAATCAAACTCCACGTCTGAGAGGCAGCAACCGAGATGATACTCTCTCCGTGCCCCTTCAACTCGCAATCCTCGATGTACTTCCTCGCGTGTCGGTAGAAATGTGTCTGAAGGTTGGAGTACTCTTCCGAAACCGACGCAGCCATTGTCCATATTGCATACCGCAGCGCAACCGGGGGCCTCGCACTCGGAGCCAGATCCAAAGCCGCCAGGTACCGCCCCTTGTGAAGCACGGGCAAGCAGGGGTGAATCTTTTCAAAATACGTTCGATGTCTTGACACATTCACGGGAAATCAGTCTTTCTCTCCGCACACAGATGGATCCACGCTCACGAATAACATTAGATAAGCTATAGGTCAATACATACAAAGAATCTATGATATCCGGAGCAGGAAGCGCTTCTTCCAGTCCCATGGCCATCATGTCCCAATTCAGCGGAGCAGTATGAGGCGTATCTCCCATCATCGGCGGCATTCCCATCTCCATCTGCAATAGGCCGGGCGATCCTGAGGCGAACGGGCTCTGACCCTGACCCGGCGATCCTCCAAGCGTGAACCTTTCCCCCAAGCCCATACCACCCCCATCGTCCTTGTTCGCGAGATAGGTCGAGGGGTCACCGGTGGAGTAGATTGGCGGGTCCACGAGCTGGGTGCTCGCAAAGCTTACGCCCCCACCCAGCGATTGTTGGGCATCCGCCGTGGGTCCCTGGTCCTTAAGCATGGTCTCGACCTGAGCTATAGTCCATCCCGAAACACAAACACACAATCAGCCTTCGGAAGCCTCGTTTTGGAGCAAAAGCTAAGGATCAAACGAACCGAGTCGTGCCTCCAACGCCTTGACGTATCCCCGTTTCGGACCGCTCTTCCGTCGTATCTCATCGTAAGCACTACCCGAACCCGGCCAAAAGTTAGCTTTGTGCGAGTTTTTTCTCTCCACAACCCAACTCTAAATCTCCATCGTTCATCCCCCCCCTCCCTGTCCGCCCTCATCCTCCCCCTTCCAAACCTCCCCAAGTGGTGTCCCAGATCCGGGACGGTTTGAAAGGGGTAATAGGGTGGGGGCATTCGGTCTCAAATAAAATGGAAGGTGTATTCCCAACCAGTCATGTCCCAATCTCGCACATGTCCCACAACTGGGCTTGCTCCCGTCACATCGTAGCTTTCTCTTTCGACACACGATACAAGCTATCCTCTTCGGCCGGGGCACCTCGGGATCGGCAGATGTTGAAGCGGCAGCTGCCGCGCGGGGAACGGTTTTAGACATTTGTGAAGCAATGGAAAAGTTATATATTCCGCCGAATCGACCGGATGTGGGGGCAGGGAAGATAAGCTCTCTCTATCCCCTTTCTCCTCTCTCTCTCTCTCTCTCTCTCTCTCTC
>PYWC01000039.1:848629-866780 GCA_003182015.1 Tuber magnatum
ATCACTCGGTGCAACTATCCTTGTTATAGGCTTCCTGTAACCCTTTCTTCCTTTCCACCCACCCACCTTGATCGGCACCTGTGATCCTTGTCTTGCCACTCAAAAATTTCCGCCCTTAATGACCATATACGAGTACACAAATATCCATCCTACTGTATTATACACAATACCGCACAAGCATATTTTAACACACTCGACCGATGAACAGATCCGGAAGGAGCGATTGGAGGAGGAGGTTGGTGAAGGGAGGGAAGTTTCCCTTCCCTTTTTTTTTCTTTTCTTTCTTTCTTCCGCTGCCGATGACGTGAGCTGGCCGGGGGGTAATCGCGCCGAGATATATATTTTGCCTCTGTTTTTGTTTGTTGGGCAGTTCAGCTTTGAGGAGGGGAAGAGGGGATTTGGATAAACTTGGGATTCTTTTTTTAATTTTAATTTTAATTTTTTTATTTATCTATTTTGTTTTACTATCATATCATACTTTGTGATCACTTTTTTTTGTTGCTGGTTTTTGACCGGGATGGGGGGGGGGAGGGTTTCAAACTTTAATATGGTGGTTTTGTGCGATGGACATTGGTATCGGGTGCCTCGGTACATTATTATCATTATTGTTATTAAAGGGTTGCGCGAATCTGTACCGGTGGTCCAATAGGCGATGAGAGTTTGTCTGGTGAACCAGAAAAGAAGGGTTAAGCTTTTCTTTGGAGCCGCTGGAAAGTTATATCTTACGACAATTTAACCGTGGGATGAGTTCGTAATAATAATCTTGATTAGAGTGATGGAAACTTCAACGCAAGCTGTGTCCTCCCGAGAACTCGGTTTTGAATATCATACAAGCATCTTGCAATATCGATTAATACCTACTGTACCGCCAGCGAAAGCGGATACTGTATCTCTCCCCCAAGTGAGGTACAGTATCATACAAAGTATGATGATAATTATGATACTATTCGTAGGGAAAGACATGGAACAGGCTATCATACTCCTCCCCCCACCCCACACACACACACTCACACAAATCGATATGCCAGATTTTTTTTAATTTTAAAAAAAGGGATGCCCTGGAGAACGGATGGATGAATGGAATAGGTGGGTAACTAAGTAAATAAGTAAGGCTGACTGACTCCCATCATACCATCCAACGCCTTACGAGTATCGTGCATTACCGCGATATTACCATCTTCATCTTACGCAACGGTATTATACTCACAGACTACGGGTACCGTATTTGGAATCACTCACTCACTCACTCACTCATTCACTCTTACTTTTTATTTTTTTATTTTTCACATACAACGCTGCGAATACCTCTCACTCGAGGAATTTCCCACAAGTTCTTGTAGTAGGCATATACTGTACAAATCGTGAACGTTCTATACAAACATTTATGGCGATATTTCCCCTTCCCTCCCCCCCTTTACAATAAAACCGTCCAATCCCAATATTGAACAAACGTCCTTGGTCAGGAGAAATGGCCAATATATATATATAAATAACAAGAGATGATTTTCAGCTCTTCTGAATGACACCACCATGTATATATATATGTATAAAAATATCGTACTGGCCTTACGCATACGGAGCGATTCAAAATATCATATCATAATATTATCATACCTGGCGGGCGATTCAATTACAGGTATTTGGGATTGGGATTGGGATTGGGATCGGGGTTTCCGTCGTGCACGCTTGTACCCTACAGTACCGGTTCATGCTAGGATAGAGTACTGTACCGATGTAGGTGCTGGATGGGCGATGGATGGATGGTTCAGCTGAGGATGTGGTTTATTTGCCACGGTATGATAGCAATTGGTGGGACGGGATTGGTTTGGCCTGGTTGGAGGATTGGAGGGGAGTGCATGGTGGTGGTGGTGTTGCTGGCTTGGTTTCATGGTTGGTCTGGTTTCTGGACGAGTGGATGGATGTGTTTGGTTGCGGAGAGGGGGGTGGGGGGGGGTTGGAAAACGTGGAGGAGGATTAAAGTGTGGGTGTGTGATATGATACCGGTATCATATCACACAGATACTTACTACCCCTTGGGTATAGTCTGCCGGTAAATAATACCATAATTATAATATCAGAGCCTACTAGAGCTGGACGATGGGATTGGGGCATGGGTGTGGGTTTTTTTTCTCTCCTTTCTGCCTTGGTGAGGCTTGTATTTTTAGATAATATTATACAGATTTCTATAAAGTGCACATCACCCGCGATGCGGAACATACCATGGTGCCTGGGCTTACCAAACCCTACTAGGGCGCCACGCTTGAACGGGAAAATAAAAGAAAGAAGAAAGAAGAATGAAAAAATGAAAAAAGAGCAACCCGTCCAACAATCACCCATGACAGGTTACCGCAATGGCAATCCTAATTCTTGTTCTTCCTCTTCCCGTGATTCCTCGCCCTTGGAGTGACAACATACTTGTTCGGCTTACCACGAGGGCCTAGACCCGCCACCACCACCGCAAATCATCAGCCAAACCACACTTCCAGAGTAAAATAAAATGGAATAAATAAAGCTTGGGGGACCAAAAAAAAAGGGGGGGGAGGGGAATTCGTACGAGTCTTGTACCCCGCCTTAGTCTAATTCCCCCAACGAAAACCACCAGCCGTTAGCACACACTATGCCCAGTAATCGAGATATATATAAACGTAGAACGGTCTGAGCTGAAACTTCACATTTCGCCCTCAAACCACGAAACAAGCGGGAACGAATGAGCGGTAAAACAGAGGGAGCAGCGGTAGAGATAAACATACCGGGATCCCCCAAGGACTGACGGGGGCTCTATTTCCTTGGCTTTTGCCACGGCCTCCTCCGTGGGGATGGTCGCCTGAGCGGGTGGTATAGCGGTTAGCATGTGCAAACCAGTGTTGGAGGAAGGGCTCTTTTGGTAAGGAGAGAGTCTGATTGGCAGGACTAGGGGTAATAAAATTTTGGGTATATTGGTAGATCGCTGCGCTTTTCAAACTTGTGCGGTTTCCCCCGAGGGCATGACTACCCAGGTCCGTGTATTCCCACGTATATCCTGTTGCGATGGATTGGGTAACGNCCCCCCCTCCTCAGACGAAATGGATCAAAAGGAGAAAAAGGAAATCCGTGAATTGCTCGCTGCTTGTTTCCTGCAGCGTTAACCTTTTGAGTCACTGATACTGATATTGACACGGGTACAGTGCAGTATGATAGGGTACCGGTGGTCTACTCGAGTAACTGTACGAGCAGAGTCCACAGGATTGAACAGTAAGCAAGCGCCCTACCAATAACGCCTGGGATCCATCCGACCACAATGCGGTGGCAAAATTGCACAGAAGAAATCTGCCTTTCCTTTCATCTTAGCTTCAGCCTGCTGCGAGTCCAGAGCAGACTTTCATCCAATTCCGCTTCCAGGTTCAAAGGTGCTTGTCCCTTTTTTTCTTTTCTTTTCTTCTTCTTCTTTGCTTTTGCTACCGGTACTCGTCGCTTTGTAATCCACTACGGTATTCCGTCTCTCACCGCGAAGGGTTGGTATGGCAGTAAAGAGAGGGCGAAGAGAGTGTGACAGCAGCAGCCTATCTCGAGGTTCGATGTTCAGTCTGTGCAACCTTGTGCTTCTGGCAAGGCTGCTGCCGCCAATCGAGATATCGTATCATAGGCTAACCCGTAACCCACCGTTTAAGCTGCAGGCCAAGCAGAGCAGAGCTGGGTCGGGTGAAGCTGGGATGGCCGGTAGGGTTGGGTAGGGTAAGGTAGGGGGTGCAAAGTGCGAAGGGGTTTCACTGGACCGCTACCCTACTGCGTACACCGAGCATCCTAGTGCCTGTTAGGAGGACGAATCAGGAGAAGCGGAGTGCCTGTGTCTTGGGAGGATCCAAAGACTGGATAATCGAGAGCAAAGGGTACGGTGCTCGAGTAAAGCCAGGGAGCGGAACTCCGAGAAAGCTAAGAAAGAGGGTGTGCGGTGCAACCGCCAAGGATCCCAGACGGGGGGGGGACGCTATTATAGGAAATGATGAGTGTAAGAAGCCATGGAACAAGCAAAGGAAGCATCAGAAGGATGATGGTTGAAACCGCCACTGGACCGACCCACCGACTCTTCACATCTCTGCATCGCTCTTATTTTTTTTTATATTTACCGTGCCGTACGGTACTTGTACCAGTGCTGTGCGAGTTGGCGGTACTCCCGCAGCCAGCCCTCGTCCCAAGATCCGCCAGGGGGGGGGTGAGGAGAACAAGAGCGGTATAGTACGATAGTAACTTGGCGGCGCATTACAGCATCGAAGCCTCTCATGATCGGTCCCACATGGAACACCGTGGTTCGTTTCAACAAGCTATCCGCACATTCAGATCTTGAAAAGCAATTGGTCGAGAGGCGATGCCCGTACCACCACTTCCCTTCAAGTTGTTATCAAACCGTGATGATGATGGTGGCACGAGTGCATACAGGTTACCCGCTGTGGATGCTTGGACGATCATATCATATCACGCTACAAGGGTATCGCAAGTCGCTAGATGGGTCTGGAGCTGACCTGATATTGGCCCTTTGCCTCCCCTGCCAATGTGATGGTAAGGTACAGTACAGCACCGGTAAAATAGACCACTCCAGCGTTCAACGGGTACAGCACCGTACTGTACAGTACAGCGCAAGACTTGATGGCACCGGTGACCGGTATTGTGATCATTAAACTCTCCCTGGCTTGACATTCATGCAATACCGGCAACCCAGCTCAGGAGCTAATTCCACCCGTCATCAAGGGAACTGCNCTTGGGGGGGGGGTGAAGAAGGAATAGAAACAGGAGACTCACAAGCATTCATCGCAACACCCCTAACCGTTGGCCGGATCCCCAGATTCCTACTCCTCCCAGCCTTTCCCAACTGCCTGTGCTGCCAAGTCGTATTGCTTGCAACCCCCATCGTTGCCGCCGCAAACTTCGAAACTCTCCGCACCTCCCCACTCTGCATCTTGACAACGACACTCTTCGTAGCAGGTTCCCTGGCCACGACGGTAGCGTATGTCCCCGCAGCCCGACAAAACACCGCTCCACTCTTCTCCTTCGACCCAACCCCGAACACCACCGACCCAATCGGGATCATATGCATAGGCAAGCAGTTCCCCTTGGTCGTGGTCCTAGCAGCCAACATACCCGGATCAATACGCCCACCCATAGCCGCCATAAGGTCGTCGGGAATGCCATCCCGGTACGACTGCACCGTATCCCCGGCGCGCAAGCCGTCGGCCGCGAGAATGTAACTCTTCCGGCCGGTGGCATTATTGGTGATTAGCGCTATGTGAGCGCTCCTCCCCGGATCACGCTCGATCCGGTCGATTGTATGTGGGCCCGGAGCAAGTCTATGGAAGTCCACCATGCGGATCCTTCGTTTGTGCCCACCTCCTCTGTGTCGGCATGTTATCCTCCCCGTGTGGTTACGCCCTCCAGTACCCTTCTTTGCGAAGGTTAATGGCCTGAAGGGGCCCTTTTTCCAGAGGTGATCCTCTATTGGACGTTTGAGATGACGGAGACCTGGTGTGCGGGGCTTGTATGTACGCATTCTCAGGTTGCGCGAGGGGTTGGCTGTTGCACCGGAGCCGCGGCGCCGGCTGTCGTCTTTGATACGTGCCGTGAAGGTATTAACGAAGGACATGTCTGGAGCTTTCGACTTTGCGGCTGGCGGTGGTGTTGATGCTGGGGGTTCAGGAGTGGAAGACGCCGGCCGTGCGAGCGCCGGTAATTGGCGAAGCCTGCCATCGATTAATTGGTTGTAAGGGATTGGTCGCCGGAAGAGAGTCCGGGACAGGAGTGGTTGGAGCATCGTTGTTGCTGACCTTTCGTCGGGTGGGCGATGGGGGAGGTTGTTGTCGTTGGTGGGAAGTAGAAAGTAGAATGTGGGATGTTTCAAGTCTCATGGGGCGAGGCCACTGCGACAGGGTTGCAAATGGTATTATCATACACAAAGTGTTATCCTACCGGTAGTAGGGCGTGCCCTGAAAACAATAGGAGATTGATTTATCGAGTATGATAGCTTTACATCTCGATTTTCCCAAATTCAATAAATAAAACCCACCCTCCGGCCCAGTTCCATAACTGTATGCGTAGAAACACAAGAGGGGTGCATTCCTTGCAATTTTGGCGCTGTAAGGCTACCCGGCTAACACACTTGAGGCTCAACATCCCACTATCCCTCCCCCCGCAAGGTCTAGCTCCTACCCCAACCTCGCTCCAACCCACCATTCTTTCATTGAGAAAGATATGAATGTCGAGATCCGCATGCGGGCTCCAACCAAGCTTCTGGCTCACAGAATAGCCTGTAAGTCAATTCCATCGGTTCAATCTCATTCCTAAGAGAGAAAGAAATTTAACAAAGAAGGGAGACTACTAGGCCTCGCACTATACCGGGCCTTACTCTCCCATGTCCCCCACCTCCCCCTTGAGCCCGCCCAAACCCAATTCACAGAATGGCATATCCGCAGCGAATTCAAGCGGAACCAGAATACACAGGGAATAAAACCTGTCCGCAATGCCCTCTCCTATGCCCGCAAAGTACTCCTCCCTTCCTTCCCCCCCTCCTTTCTGCAGCCCCGGGAGAAAAGAAAGAAAGAAAGAAAAAAAAAAAGAGTTGACCAGCCAACCCTAGCTAGAGCGAACATCTAATGCGCGCCGCCGCGACTGGTGACCTCGAAAGCATCACTAAACTCTCGGAAGAAATCACCAAGCTACAAAAAAAGCGCGAAGAAGATCTCCACCCCCCCTTCGATAAAGTGCCTTGGGAACAAAACGGCGAACGGACCTTGCACTAGAAGAAAAGAAATGAAAAAGAAAAGAAAGAAAAAAAAANTTTCCTTCTCCAAATATCGGTACCATATGATACCAACCTCGGCACATCCTAGCCCACCGTAGATTACTCTCCCTTCCTACCAGCACACCGGTATCGTAGCCAGCCAGCCACCACCACTACTGTACCACAGATTTTGAAACAAACTTAACCGCCATGCCCGGGTAGAGCCATTATGCACCCAGGGGAGTGAATACCGCACGGTACTGTACTCGAGTAAAGGCAAATAAGATCTCGAACACCGTGCTCGAATCGTGTGCCAGGTGCCACGCCATTCCAGTCGCCACCCTCCGGCAAGGTGTAGTCTACTCGTACAAGTACTGTAGCCATGCTTTTCATCCCCCTTTTCCCGGAGAAAGGGAATTCTGGACCATTTCATACCCAGCACACGGATCAATAATTTGGGAATATCAAAAAAAAAGAAAAAAAAAGAAAAAACTCACCAACCGGAGAAATCCATCCCCAAGACCAACTTACCACAAGTACTGTACGAGTGCTAACACTAGTACTCGTACAGTGAAATCTCGTGAAATCCACCATCTCCGTCAACCCCCCAAGAAGGATTAGCCCTTTCCCAATATAGTATGAGATCTACCGGCTAGGTGAATTACAGTACAATAGATCTCGCTGACGGGTAGCGTACTCTATTCGCAATCCTGTTAACCCCACCCAACCCGAACCCACAGTGGGATGGACGGGCTGCCGTAAATGAACGGATTATAACAGTATCGGTACTAGTACTGGAGTACTCGAGTACCTGTCCCAGGCAAGAAGTACCCGCAAACAGGGGGGGTCTATTATATTTTTAATCCCTGTTTGCGGGTACTTCTTGCCTGGGACGAGTACTCGTACAGTACCGACCGCTTGAGATGATAATAGGATATTATTGTGGAAAAAAAAACAAAAAAAACGTGGCTGCCTCAAACCTTCCAGAACACCCCATCCAAAACATCCCGAAACCGCTATTACCGCCATAACAGTGAGAGTTATCGTAATACAGCGCCGTACTGGTACAGTACAGTACTCGTACTAGTAGTAGTAGTACTCGGGTATGGTCATAAAGGGCGGAAAAAAAGATCGGCAGGGTCATGTGGGGGAATTGGGAGACAGGTTGCCTCAGTGGAAAGATTCTTGTCTTGGCCGACATCAGGAAACAGGATCACAAGAGCGAAGTATCTTAATACCGTGAAATATACCTTATGATGATATTGTGAGTAAGTGGCAAAGAATATGATAACACTATGATCTCAAGACTGACGATAACTGCCCTTAGGTATTGTTCTAGTATGAGTTTTAGAAAAACTGGATTGTTTAGATTATTCTTAATAGTAGTACAAAACAAAATAAATACTAAGAGTAATTCTCGCATGAGAAAAAGCTATGGCCAGTCACTGGCAAATCTCTACTATTGTTGTTCCGGGCTTTAGTTCTCTTCTATCATACAGTGCGATTGATATCAAAATCTTCGTCATGGCTGAAGACAACACCTCCTTTCCTCCCAATCCTGGGTCAAATTCCAGCCCTAGCCTTGAGTCTAGCCCCTGTCCCGGGCCTTCTGATACTCCTAGGGTTATCTCTATGGTAAATTTCAGTTCTACCTCCCCGCCCTACAGACATCCTTCCACACTGCTGGAGACCTCTAGTGACCAAATTCAAACAATGTCATTTGGCGACTATATTGAATGATATAATGAGTCTGGTCCTGGGGGTCAGAGAGGTGCCAGCCTGTCTGCTGAGGAAATTGAGGCTTGAATGATTGTTTCTTTTCATTCTGGACGTCTTCCAAGTAGCCCTAGTGAAACAGCAGGATCAGAGTCTACCCTATTAGATGAAGACAATGATTTCGAGTATGAGCCAGCCTCAACTCCACAACCAGCACTTGCCGCAGGTTCCTTAGTATCTCAAGCCCTCACTGCTCTAGCTTCACACCACCACAATCCTTCTCTTGAAACCCGTTCCATGGTACGAGGACTCCAGATTCATACTGGCTGGAGTTATGCTCAATTAAAAAACATCTTTCAAGTTTCTCTTGGTACCCTCTATCGCATTATCCATAGTAGTAATACACCTGAAAGACATCTTTACCTCCGTCGGGGTCACCCAATTACTCTTTCTCCCGAGATTCAGAATCAACTTATCAATACTACTACTGCCAATACTCACAACCGCGGCCTACCACTTAGCCAAATTGCTGACCTAGCAGGAGTGAGGATTGGGGCACGAGCACTTAAGCGGATCTTTGCAGGGCATGGTTACCATTGTCGGGTAGCTTGAGTTAAGGTATTTCTCTCCTCAGCAACTAAGAGTAAATGTCAGACCTAGGCGGAGACATACCAGGACTAGCAAGTAGAGGATTAGCAGGATGTAATTTAGTCGGATGAATGTATATTTTCTGTGGGAAATATGTTCAGAACGGTTTGGGTCACACAGAGGCCGGGTGAGGAGTATCTCAAAGACTGTTTGCTGCCAAAATTCCCCCGCCTGACAACCATAATGGTGTGGGCAGCCATTTACCATGATCTTAAAGGACCACTGTTCATTTAGGATACTGCTCATTGGGGAAGAATCAACAGATCTACCTATGTTGATAAGATAATTTGCCCTCATCTTCATCCCTAGTATACATCCCTCCAGCAAGCCAGTAGCTCTAACTCTGGCTATATATACTTTCAGCATGATGGTACTGCAGCTCACTGTTCAAAGCATGCAATACAAGCTCTTGATGAGCTGGGTATTGGGCCTTATACATTTTCTTGGCCACCTAGTTCTCCAGACATGAGCCCAATAGAGAACATCTGGCACCTATTAAAGCACCGAATTCAGAACAGGTATCCTAGACCTACTACTGTGCCTGCCCTTTATACCGCAATTCAAGAAGAATGAGATCGGATTACACCAGACGAGATCCTAAATTTCACCTCTTCACTCCCTGAACGCATTCAAGAACTTCTACTTCACCATAGCAGTCATACCTCCTGGTAGTATGGCAGATTGTGCTTCTCTCCCTGCTCTGCTTCTGAATCATTCTTCTCAATTTTGGCCGTCTGGGGGAGTTGTATGAGTACTATTTGAGGGGTGCAAGTACTAAACTATTTTTTTTTTCTCTCTTTTGGCTCTTGGTTTAACATCTCCTCTCACTTAGCTCTCTCATTTTTCCTTCTATATTAGTATTCCTATTGTTTTGTTTTCTGTATAGCTCACATTTGTTTAAAAAATTCAATTATTATCTCCTGTAGTTTATTGTTTTAGCTATCATACCCCACCTTCACTATCCTATTCTTATCCCTTTATGCTCACTCTTTGTTTATTACCTTCTCTTGATCTGTCGATTTTTCTAGTTGTAAGCAATTGCTTAAGTACGAATACCACAATTTTGTTCGCTTAATTGCGATCATTGCCAATCACTCGGTGCAACTATCCTTGTTATAGGCTTCCTGTAACCCTTTCTTCCTTTCCACCCACCCACCTTGATCGGCACCTGTGATCCTTGTCTTGCCACTCAAAAATTTCCGCCCTTAATGACCATATACGAGTACACAAATATCCATCCTACTGTATTATACACAATACCGCACAAGCATATTTTAACACACTCGACCGATGAACAGATCCGGAAGGAGCGATTGGAGGAGGAGGTTGGTGAAGGGAGGGAAGTTTCCCTTCCCTTTTTTTTTCTTTTCTTTCTTTCTTCCGCTGCCGATGACGTGAGCTGGCCGGGGGGTAATCGCGCCGAGATATATATTTTGCCTCTGTTTTTGTTTGTTGGGCAGTTCAGCTTTGAGGAGGGGAAGAGGGGATTTGGATAAACTTGGGATTCTTTTTTTAATTTTAATTTTAATTTTTTTATTTATCTATTTTGTTTTACTATCATATCATACTTTGTGATCACTTTTTTTTGTTGCTGGTTTTTGACCGGGATGGGGGGGGGGAGGGTTTCAAACTTTAATATGGTGGTTTTGTGCGATGGACATTGGTATCGGGTGCCTCGGTACATTATTATCATTATTGTTATTAAAGGGTTGCGCGAATCTGTACCGGTGGTCCAATAGGCGATGAGAGTTTGTCTGGTGAACCAGAAAAGAAGGGTTAAGCTTTTCTTTGGAGCCGCTGGAAAGTTATATCTTACGACAATTTAACCGTGGGATGAGTTCGTAATAATAATCTTGATTAGAGTGATGGAAACTTCAACGCAAGCTGTGTCCTCCCGAGAACTCGGTTTTGAATATCATACAAGCATCTTGCAATATCGATTAATACCTACTGTACCGCCAGCGAAAGCGGATACTGTATCTCTCCCCCAAGTGAGGTACAGTATCATACAAAGTATGATGATAATTATGATACTATTCGTAGGGAAAGACATGGAACAGGCTATCATACTCCTCCCCCCCCCCCACACACACACACTCACACAAATCGATATGCCAGATTTTTTTTAATTTTAAAAAAAGGGATGCCCTGGAGAACGGATGGATGAATGGAATAGGNCAAGAGGGAGGAAAATGGGAAGGGTAAGGAAAAAAAGACAAAGGTAATACGCCATCTACCGCCGGTGATGATGCGACCGAGCTTTCCGTGAAATCTGAAAAATATCATCATTATCATCCTGCCCTTCGTACCGCTCATTCCCAATAGCGAGTAACTTGACCGTGTTGCCAAAGCCCACGGCAACGGATCTCTGACCCACCCGACACACGGGGCCCGCCCTGCTGACCAGCAGAGACTCGTCCGGCTCCTCGGCCACACTATCGCTGAGCGGGTAAGAAGTCACGACACCATCGGCGTGCATGGTCCAGGCTTCCCATTCGTCATCGTCCTCGGTGCTGTGCTTCTTGCCCATTTTCTTTCGCCGTCGGAGGCTCGAGGCTTGGTGCGAGGAGAGAGGTTCGCAGTCGTCTGAGCTCGACTCCTCCTGTATGGCTTCCCGGCGTCGGATGCCCGCTACCAGATTCAGGTTTGTTGGCTCCCAGGCTTCCACGTTTTCCAGCCAGTGGGTGCTTTCCACTGCACTCTCGAATCCGGAGCACTTGCGTTCCCTCCGATCGCGTTCTGCCCGTAGGCAGATATCCCTCATCCGGCCGCGGGAAGAGAACCATGTGTGCATAATGAACATGCCAGATTCTCGTTCGCTGTATGCAATAGAGAAGGATAGGACTGCTGGACAACCGCAGTATAGACATGTTCGGCGGTTGGCGTGGAACACCCGTAATGAATTGGGCTTGAACTGGCCCGTTTGGAACGTTCGTATCACGCTGCCTGTTATGTGTTAGGTATTCCAAGTATTCAAAATTGAGCGCGATAGAAAACTCACCCGATAATAAATCTACCAGGTCAACATTGCATGACCTTGAAGTCACAATCATCCCCAAAGATGAAAGTGGCAAGATTGTACAATTCTCACTCGGATCCAATATTGAGGGAATCACCGGTTGCTCAAATGGGCTGAGCTGGCCGGAATTCCACTCACCAGCCGACTTTGAGGTCACAAAGATCCTTCCCCTCTGACAGGCAGTAACCACCCTTAATGGCAGCCTAGGGGTAAACCCTCCATGTGAACATGAAACAACAACGCCAGTGCAAATCCTGTGGTGCACGCTATTCCCCGTCCTGACGCAGACCTCTGAAAGCCAACCGTCGTGCCTCAGAACTATTAGTCGTGGGCCATCGCCGTGATTTCGAGGCTCAAAAAAGAACGCACTCGGCTGGTGGCCACCCAACTCTATGGACACTGATGGCTTGAAGGCTGCCTCCTTGACACTCCAGATTGAGACGTTCCCTTGCCTCGGAGCTATGGCCAGCCATTCCCCCCTCTCATCCAATGCGATAGCAATTATGGGCCATAATGAATGCTGAAGACATGTCGGCCGAACAATGTCCTTCGAAGGAAGTTGCCACATTGTCTTTAGTTGCCAGACCACAATTCTCCTATCCAATCCCACAGATACAACAACCCCTCTCGGAGACGCCGCGAGCATGACCACATCCAAAGAGTGCCCCTCGTAGAGAGTTTGACATGTCAGCGAAGGACCTTCGTTTTCTGGCGCCTCGACCATATCTGCGGTTATATCCTTCATTAAGAGATGATTCATCAACAAAGTGACAGCAGCCACCACGACAATAACAGTCAAGATGAACCCTTGCACGTATTCCTTCACCGTGTCGACGACAACAACACTTACCAAGCTCGGCAATAGACTAGGAATCTTGGATCGAGACGAGCCACGGAGGACGAAAAATGTGGGGTCGTACGCTTTAGCAACCATGCGATATGCACCAGGTTTAACAACTCCGATCAGCTCTTTCCCAGTTAGTTGATCCTGTCTCTTGAGCCACGCTGTAGGTGTGCGCGCGACATTGATCGGCATAATTGGTGACGAGCTAGGACCCGGCGAACCCGTAAGACTAGTTCCTCCTCGGTTGGTGACCATTTCGCACAAAGAGATCATGGATCGTAATGGAGACTGGTTTTCCAGAAAATGCATGTTCAGAGCAACGAGAAAGCAAATCAACTGTAGCACACCACCTATCAGCACCGCAATCCCTAGATACGAGATAAAAGATTATAGACCATACAATGACGGAGCCAGCAATCCTAGTACTCATCGGCATTGCCTTTTGCATTATTAATTCACCTGATTTGCTCCGTCCTTCCGAATCCATTCGTCCGTCATATGACTCGGGTTTGCTAAAAGTGAGCCGATCTAACGAATCCTGCAACTCCAAACGCCTTACGTCGACACTCAGAATCGCCAAAAAGTAGGTCAGATGCAGGAAGAAGTCCATAGCCAGTGCAACTCCAGCGAACGTGCAAAATTCCCTAACCGCAGGAACGGAGAATTGACCAATGATGAATAGTAGCACCAGATCGGTTCCTACCGCCACCGAAGAGAGAAATCCGACTTCCCCCAGAGCAATTGCTATACGAGAAGTTGTGGGCTGTTCGGCAGGGGTTTCCAAAACTGCATTTATGAGACGGAACATGTTTTCGGATCCGATCACTATCACGACAAAAGGAAACACTTCCCTAACAGTACTGTCAGCTTATTATGTCTAGTTTAGCAGCGGAAAGAAGGGGGGGGGGGAAGAAAAAAATCGAATCACCGAATCACCGAATCATCGATTTTTTTCCCTTCTTGAAAAACCAAAAATAAAACCAAGTGATAGATAGACACTATTAACATACCTAGGCACGTGAGATACTGGGACCTTAAAGAAGGCTAGTATCGTAAAGCTAGACAACACCGAAAATGCCATCTGTTTCATTAAATTAGCCTATGTTGCCTCTATATAAGAACCCCGCTGGGCGGATGTAAGGTACCTGTGTCAAAACTGCCGCAATAAGACCCAATCTTGACTTGACAGCCCGCAAATTTCGCAGAGAAATGGTCAGGTATGCCAGAGTAAGAAGATAGCACCCGGTCAGCATGAAATTGTCCAATTTGCTCATGGGCTGAAACCGGAACTATTTTTCCCCAACGCCCACCGCATGATTAATGTCACAATTTGATCCAACTCGAGGGTAGGAACGGTACCTCATAAAGTGTACTACCCTTCTCTTTCCCATCGCTCGGATAAACATCATATCTCCCATGGACACCAGCCTCTTGCGCCAAGACAGCAGCCCGTTGATCCCAGAGTTCCCCGGCAGAGGAATCCAAGCGATAGAACAAACTGATGACCAAGGCATCCGCCTTGATCAATTGATTGTGGTGAAATTTTTTACCGGCAAAGACGGAGCCCCACCGTAACGTAACGTTCACTGGAGAGCGCTTGGCGAACTCCTTGTTAACCGTCACAATCAAGTTCGGATCACCCTTTATTGCCGACAGAGAGCAATTCCAGTACAACAGCGGCGAGTGGAAGAACATCCCTGTCCCCATCCCCGGATTGCTCGTATTCTTCCTAATACCACTACTACCGTCATCTACTCCAACATCACCCTTGCCACGATCGCCGTCACCGCCGCCGCTGCCAGGCGCCGTTGTTTCTGTAAACATCCCAATCCCCGAAGACGGGCTGCATGACACATCCGAACCCAAGAGCATCTGCTGAATCCTTAAGGCCTCTTCCACCACATCCAGCCGCAAAGCCTCCATGTACGATCCCTGAATCCAAGCCTGCTTGATCCCAATATCCGGAATAGTGCGCGAGTTCGAGAACGGTCTGGCGGAAGTCCATACGTGATGCGGCACCGACGGTAGACCCGGAGCCGTGGCCGAGTAGAGGAAAGGGAAGGGGTAGCAAAGTATCACGGCGAAGATTAGGGATGTCGCGATTGTAATTACGGGGTGTCGAGCTACCGTTTCGCCATGGCCCTGGAAGAAGACCCGGAGCGGAGAGGTTGGGGAGAGCCTCGGCGGTTCCGCTGTGTGTCTAAATGGCGATATCAGAGCCCAAAACTGCGAGAGACCAACACACCCCGAAAACCGTCAGAAACAGAACACTATAAGAATTGAGGGGGGGGGNTGGCCAGGCCAGAAGACGCCCCTGCACATATCCATGGCTATAAAAAGGAAGACTGTCAGGAAGCAGAGAAGGTATGATCTTCTAGCATTGTTGGAGGTTTGGAACGTGCTTGCACAGGAGGAAGATATTTTCGATAAAATCATCGCCAAGGAGACGGGTGTTAGGGAGGAAGGTGGGACCTGGGATCACGGGGTTAGGTCCACGTGGAGAGACGTGAAGGATTTGTTGAGGAAGGAGGAGCTAAGGGGGTCGGAGATGACGAAGCGATTTATAGAGATTATTGAACAGAAGAAGAAGACCAGGGAGGACATGATCCTGGAGAGGGATAGGGCGAAGCGGCGGAAGAAGTGGAACAAGTACCTGCTGAAGAGGGCTGAGAGAAAGAAGCAGGAAAAGGAGGAAGCAGAATTGTTGGTGGAAAGGGAGGCCGCTCTTGAAGGGTCAGGGATGATCACGGCAGGAGAATGGGATGAGGCTTCTGGTGTTCCTTTTGCGCACCAGAGCGGGTACGAGGAACCGGAACATGGCGACCCAGAGCACGAGTACGAAGAGTACGGACACGACGATTCGGATCAAGAGTGCGAAGAGTACGAGCATGACTATTCGGACCAAGAGCACCAAGAGCACGGGTACAACGATCCAGAGCACGAGCACCAAGGCTCAGACCATAGCGACCCAGAGCACGAATACAGAGAGTCAGAACTATCCTCCAACTCAAACCTAGACAACACCAACCCAAACCCACACCCAACACCAGTCCTAACACCAGACTCCTCGATACCCCCAGTATCAGAGCCAACCTCCACCCCCGAAGACAAACCATAAACCCCATCCATCCTCACTTCCTCGAAGGCAAAGGAGAACCTTGTAACTATTACCATTCCCCTATATAATTTACTCACAAGCAAATACTTGCTCTCTTTCATACTCTCACCCACATTCTTTCTTTTCTTTTCTTTTGTAATAAGCTTTGTATAATAACAAATTCCAAACCGCAACTCCATAGAACCCAATATTCCATTTCCCACTCCTGCCAAATAGAATAAAATAAAATAAAATAAAAGCAAACGGAGAAGAACTACTAACAAAAAGTTGATAATGATGGTGACGACGATGATGACGTTGGTGATGATGGTGATGATGGTGACGATAGATGGCAAAAGAAAAAAAAGAAAAGGGAAAGGAAAAGGAAAAGGAAACATAAACACGTGAATGAGAAAGGAGAGGAAGTAGTCCAGAACCCACCGGAAAAATGGGATGGTATGGGATGGAATGTAACGCAATGCAGTGAATTCACGAGGTTTGAGGCATCGTACCGGTAGTATAATTTGAGTTATGATAATCCCCCACTGTCACCGTCACCGTCACCCTCGCTCGAGGGGCGGGAGAAGGGGGGAAAGGGGGAGAAAAANGGGGCAGTTAAATTTAAGTAGGTGGAAGGCTGGATGGAGTATGATAGGAAAAAGCAGAGAGAGGGGGGAGCGCTTGTAAGTAGGATTTCAACGGGGGAAGAACATCCAGTTGCTCTGCTCGGTGTACGAGTAAAAGGAAAAGCCGAGCAACGGTGGGTGACAGCTAGAGCAGATGTTTTAACAAGTCGGAAAATAGCGGTTAGAGAAAGCGAGCAGTTCAGAGGGGACAAAAGGGAAACTATGATACGAAATAAAGTAAAAAATCAATGTAACAAAAATAAAAAAGATATTCATTTTTCCTTACTTTTAACCATTCACGACTATCTAGCCCCAGCAGAAAAAAAGAGACGGGAAGAAGGAAAGAAGGGAAAGAAAGAAAGGAAAGAAGGAAAGACAACCGAAAAGAGAAAAGGAAGGCCCTTTTCTGAAGCCAGCATAACCAAGAACGGCAATGGAAGCCGCAAGGGGGTCTTTTGTAATTTTCTTGTCTCCCTTGTCTCTCTCTCCCTTGCACCTCCCACCACCAGCCCGACATCTAACTCATCATAACTGTAGGAGTACCGGCATAGTATGTAACTCAACATATAAAAGATGTATGGACAGTCGGCAACCTTCCGACCAGGAGGAAGGAAGAAAACGAATACGATAGCCATTCGAACCCGTCAAGATCGCCGCACAGAAGCCATGTGCGTGGCTGCGGGGAAGTGTACTAGGGGGTGAGCATAAGTGAGGCGAAGTTGGTACTTAACTGGATTTTAACCGACCTAGGTTTGGTGAGTGTAACCATGGAAACGGCCAATCTCGGCGTTCTTTTGGAGGGGGAAAAAAGTGAGGCGAACCCAAAATGTACCAACCACTAAACTTCACACTCTCTCATTGGCCGAGTGACACAGGAGCCAATGAGAACCGTTTCGCCTCACTTACCCTTAACCCCCGGTACTGTACTCGAGTACTGGTACGGCACAGGAAGAAGCAATGAGGATGATTGATACTGGACAAAAAAAAAAAAAGATTCCCCCTACACCCTCCTCCACCCCATGCAGGAGTTTAAAATGATTGACCAGTTCATAGTTAGAGTGCCCATGCTCTCCCGCATACTCGATTCCAGCGGCATTGGGCGAGGTGCTGTATGAGCACCGGAAAGCACCTGGAGGCACTGCATCCAGGTTATGGCGCATTCTGGTGCATGATATTGGGAAGGTATCATAAACTTATTCGAGAGAACTACCGCGATACACAGTGCCGGTGCTCAGGCTGCTGGTTTTCTCCGGCCCGCAGCACCGCACCAGCTCTCCCAAATCCAATGCACCCAGATACCGGTATGTTCAAAGCTATTCCTACCGTACTCGTCAGGGTATCATAGAACATCACCCCAACCGATCCCCGGCTCCAGACCATGAACCCTAAAATCACCCCAAGGCCTCCATTCGGAACCAAAAGAGCGAGACAAGATGCGCGGGTACCGGTACCTAGC
>PYWC01000039.1:867329-956847 GCA_003182015.1 Tuber magnatum
GGGACAACGAACATGGGGGGCTCAGCGAACGGACCAAACAAAATGGCCGTTTGCCAAGATATCCTCAATCGTAGTGTATTGCTCGTTGACCCCCTCCCGTTCGTTGATCCCCCCTCCTATGTTATATCCTGTTAGTCCTGGCAGGCCGCCTTAGTAGCAGTAGTACTCGAGTAGACTATCATCGTATTACCATTCCCCCATTATATCTGCCCTCCCCTCCCCCTAAGCAAAAGCTTGCTCGAATAGAGAGAGGGCGGTCCAGAGTACAATACGGGAGTGCGGAACCCCAATAAAAATTGTAATACCTTTCCTTTAATCCATAACTCCCCTTCCCCCCCACCTTCCTCACCAATTGGCGTACACAAAGTAGTGTACTGTAGGCTGCTCGTAGAGTAAATCCAAACCAATAAACACAGAAGACAAGACAACCCATCTTTATGCCGGCAAACACTTTTCATCTATTCACAACCTAAACCTTGAAGCTGCGATACCGCAAAATAGTTTTGCAACTGCCCCAAATAGAATGCGATACGTGCTTGTATCATACTCACACCAAACCAATCTGCCGACTCGCCTAAAAACCTCAGCCCCGGCCGGATATTGTGCGGTCATATTCCACTGCACTCCACTGGGTGATACCAACCCTCGTGTTAGCTTCGACAAACACGGCTGCCTGTGACTTACCAGGGCATCCAGAGTCAGATCCTAGCAACCTGGTTGGTCCAGCATCTGTCATCCGAAATAGGAGGCCTGCCATTGGCCAGCAAAACGAAGCTTAAAATATGATGCAGTGCAGAAGGGAGCAGGGAGGGTGTCCTAAGCTCGTCGGTCGTGCTGTGAACTCGTGAGAGCAAGGGTATGATACCATAAAAACTCGTTAAATTCGGCATCGGGGGATCGGGCTCGGCTCCCCCGATCAGAGACAAAAAACGCCCCCCCCAGAAGGAATAGTATTTTCCAGACGAGGTATAGCTCGGGGAGCCCCAGCTTACCCCATCTCATTAACTGGTAGTCGTTATTTTGCTAACCGACAGTGCTCCGCTAAACCTATTGCCGTTTAGTACGGTGATTCCGCTGCAATCTGCGATGCCGGATTTAACGAGCTTTTACGGTATTACGGTAGCGGGGTAGTGAGGGGGGGGGGAGAAAAGAAGGGATTGGCTTCGTTAGTGCTCGTTAGATCAAATGGGATCACCGGGATCGGCGAGTTGGCAGCTCAGAAGGAGACCTTCTCGCAAAAGGAAAGGAAGTCCCCGCAGGAATCAGCCACCACCCGGGAGCCACAGGTGGCTGGTGAAGCATGCACATCGTATAGGGTTCATAAGGAGTCACTCGGGGGTTGAGGGGATGGCCATGCGGGGTATAGGGGGATGAGTTGTCCACCACCGGATATGGGTCGCGGAATCCGACCCTTCTTCTAACTAGCTGCTGGTATTCGGGGGCACGTTTGCCTTTAGATTGTGCCCCTTGATGTCCTTTTTGCAGCGAGTCGGTTGGGTAGCACGTGACTTGCAGTCAGTTCTCTACCTACAGTGCCGGTATGGTATCATACCGGTACATGGGGGGATTAAATGTAGATACATCTCAGCCAAACACGTAACGGGAACAGGGAGCGTGACGCTAAGAGAAGAACTGCAAAGTGCGTCCAATCATCTTATCCAGATCCCTAAGATCCCTGGAGACCGCTTTGTCTTGTTTTTAGAGTGTTTAGACGCAGAGGTTGTCGTGTTGGAGTTGCGTGTTTGCGGTTGAGATGTATTAACATTTAATCCCACCCCGAGTGGTGTCTCAATATGTACTGAGTGTCAATCTTGAAAATTCAAAGATCGTCTGATTGTGCAAATTCCATCTGATTGCATGTACCTCTCAACAGATTCCTAGCAATATACCTTCTCCTCATAATACATTCACAGCAATATACCTTTCTCTTCCAAACACCATCGAGGATCGAGGGAGCCAGCTAGTCTATTATATACTGGACAACTTATTAAAAAGTGCTATCTGGTAATCTAATATCCCATCTAATCTGAGAATATTTGTATCTAAGTCACTTGCACTTGTGATAGTGGAGTAGACGTAGTGAACAAAATATATCTTTAAGACTTATAGATTAATCCAAGCTTGCGTGTTCTTCTAACTGAAAGGAAAAATATACTCCTATTTATATCCTTCTATGGTTACGTGAACACTGACTCATACCAGGGAAATTTATAAAACCTACTAGAATCTTCTAGCATAACAATAGGTCATGTGACTGTATCACATGACTGACACAGTCACACCATCATATAGGAATAGGATAATGTAATTTTGAACACTTCTTCTATGGTTCCATTCCCAACCTATTAGAAAACCCTTGTAATGTGTTCAGGCCGGGCCCTAGTTACGTAGTGGTACGATAGGAGCAGATGGCTTCTTGATCAACAAGAAGTGAGTGCTGCTTACTAAAGGAGTCTTTGAACAGTGTGTAATAGGAGATCAAAGGTAACTGTTCAACCAAGTATATTTAGAATAGTGTCTGTCGAAGTCTGCTGTTTCCATCGTGGAAATCAGCGGTCTTTAAATACAGCATATCGCTTATTTCCAGTATGAGTGATATTCCAAAACGTTGTGTGTATCAACCAATAGCACATGAAACAATACAAGTATCAAAAGATACTTGTGAAACCAAACATAAAACATATTGTGTATCAACCGATAGTATACAAAACAATACAAGTACCAAATGATACTTGTGAAACCAAACATAAAACATTGTGTGTATCAACTGATAGCAAACAAAATAATACAAGTATCAAATGATACTGTGAAACCCAACATAAAACTAACCTAGTACCCCTACTGGTTACAATCCTTCAAACGTCACCTTAACTATTCCCTTAGTACATATATCTGCCAAGTTGTCCTCCATTCTAACTGCTATCACATCTAACTTCCCCACTTGCCATAGCTCTCTAGTGTAGTAGTGCTGAATATCAATATATTTCATTCGATTGGAAACAACCATGTTCTTAGTAAGCTTAATGGCTGCTATGTTGTCACAATATAGGATCGGTATAGTCTCAATTCCTATATGTGATATTCCTTGGCTTAGCCAGACACTTTGTCAAGTGGCAAATACGAGTGCGACGTATTCGACTTCTGTTGTAGATGTTGCTATAGTTTTTTGTTTCTTCGATCGCCATATCACGGTACTTCTGTAAACTTGGATGATCAGACCAGTAAAGGATTTTCTGTCTTTGAGGTTTGAGGTGAATGAAGCATTACTAAAGATCTTCAATGACTGTTCCTTGTTGTCTTAGTTGTATCACAATCCCTTGGTCTTGGTTCCTTTTAGATACCTTAGTACCCTTTTAGTGGGGGTAAGATGTGTAGTGGTAGGCTTTGAGGAGAATTGGCTGAGGAAAGCAGTAGCATGTGTGATATCAGGTCTTGTAGCCCCCAGCAGCGTACATCAGGGATCCAATGATGGACCGGTAGTGTCATTGATCGCATAGTTGATCATCGTCTTTTGCTTTCATAAGTGTGGTATGGACTTCGATAGGAGTGGCAACTGGTTTGGCTTTGCTTAGGTCAAATCATTCGAGTATCTCAGTAATATACCATTCCAGGTACATTTTGAGATTGTCTTTCGATATTTCGATCTGCATGCCTAACAGCAGTAATGCTTGTCCAGAGTCAGTACATTGAACATAGGATTGTATTTTGTCAATACAAGTATCGACTAGTGAGGGTTTTCTGGCTATTAGTATATTGTTAACGTAAAGGCAACAAAAGAGGTTTTTTGCTGCGAGAATACATGGGTCGAAGTCGGTAACTTTAAGGTTCATGGTTTCGAGAGTTTTGGTTAGTCATTGGTACCATAGTCGTGGGGATTGCTTAAGTCCATAGATGGCTTTCGTTAGCTTCCAGACCATGCCTGGTTTGCAATACCATTCCGGGAGCTCTAGGTAGGCTTTTATATCTATGTTGCCATACAGGAAGACGCTTTTAATGCCGATTTGTTGGAACTTATAACCACGTTTGACAGCTACTCCTAGCAGGAGTCTTAGGGATTCTAACCGAGCAACTGGGGCATAAACTTCTTCTTAGTCTTCGCTTGGGGCTTGGTTGAAACCATTTGGGCAGTATTATGCTTTCCAACGTTCGATAGTACTATCCTTCTTAACTTTGAACTTATAACCCCATTGTTCTGGTAATACCTTTTTACCACTTGGTTTTTCCACTTCCACTCCTACTTCTCGCTTTCTCAGTACCTGTATCTCTTTGTCCATGGCTTTCTGCCATTCATCCGTCTCCTGCGATTCCATGGCCTCTCTATACCTATTGGGGTCTGGTATGTGATACATGAGACCAACAACTGTATGTCTTTGAAGATTCCCTTCTTCATTCTGAAGTTGTTCATCAAGTTCCTCTCTTCTTTCTTAGAGAAGCTGCATCTTGTCCACTGTTAGGCATTCCAGCTTACAATTCCATTTATTTCCTTTTATCTGACATTGTATACACTGTATCTTTTTCTCTATTTGAAGTCAGTCCTTGTCTCATACTTTCTGGGTCTGAGTTCGTTCACGAGTAGAATGATGGGGTTCTGGAGGTGCTGAGGAGGAGGTATCTAGAGGAGGAACTGGTGTTGACTAGAATCCGCTAGGTATAGAGGTATTCGGAGGTGGTACTGGTGTTGTTGGTCTTAATGGGATAGATGTCCCATCCTCATCGGTATGTTCCGATACACAGGATTGACCCAACTCTTCCTGCTCTTCTCTTTCTATTGTTCGTTGAAGATATTCAAACGATACCTCCTTTGTCTTTCCAAATTTCACATCTCTTGCTTCAATCACAGTATGCCATTTATGTATGTAAACACGGTAAATTGTCGGATTGGAAGTGTAGCCAACTAGGTGACCTTCTTCTGCTCTCTGGTCAAACTTTCCTCACTTCGCAGCTGGGATATGTATCATGACATCGGCAAACCAGGGATGAAGATGACTAATCGTGAGTTTCATTTCTTATAGTTGCTCGAAAAGTGTTGTTTTTATTGATGAGTGCTACCGATGATTGCAGAGATAAGCTGCTATGGAATAGGCTTCACCCTACAATGATTTTCGTTTAGATGGCATCGTACATAATACCACTATTGTAAGGGTACGATTCAGCCTTTTTGACACTTTGTTTGATTCAGGGTTGTAGGCTGGTGATGTGGTGTTGATGACACATTTTGTTTTTAAGAATTCAGAAACTTTCTGCTTAAGGTATTCGGTTTCTTGGTTGCTATGCAATCGCTTGACTCATTTACCGAATTGGGTATGTACCATTTCCCCCAAGTGTTTTATGGTGCTTTCTGCTCCATCCTTCCTCTTTGGTTGGTAAATCCAACAATACCTGGTATAATCATCTATAAACGTTATGTAGTCGAGATTCTTCTCCAGCCTGGAGGTGGACATTTGACCACTAAGATCAGAGTGGACTTTGTCGAAAGTTGACATGGTTTCGATGTCTTTTGACTTTGGTTTTACATGTATAGTTTTGTTCCAATGGCATGTTGTATAATAAAAGTCTGATGGAGGAACGATGGTAGTAGCATTCTTGTCACAATCCTTAATCACACTCGGATGTCCAAGGGCTTTATGCCATTCTTTGTAAACAGAAACAAAAGACTTCTCATCACTCATCCTAACATACCACAATCCACTTTTCTTGTCAGCAACCATGAAAATCCTGCTTTTCTTCTTGAACATCCTTCCTTTTTCTACTGTAACCTTTACTCCAACATCGTCCAATGGGGATTCAGATACTACTAAGTATCGGAACATGGGTACATACAGTGCTCGTTTGAGGATAACTGTATGTTTGGTCCCATCCAACAGGTGCACGTGGAGGTAAGCATGTCTGAATGCAGTTGCTAGATGCATTCTACTGTCTGCTGTCACTATCTTTTCGGAGGAAGGCATAAGACTTTGGAAGTCACCTGAATTGGGTGAAATGTGATTTGATACTCCTGAATCATATAACTATTCCATTGAGGCTTCCCTGGTTGTCATACTGCAGAAGACCACTTCCTTTGGTGTAGTAGATTCTCTGGCTTTCGCCATGAGAACCATGACTGTAGTGTTAGTAACAATTGTGGTATTTGGTTGGTTGTTGTGTTTCTTCTTCTGGGCTTTTTCCTTTGAAAGACCTCGACATTTGTTGGTGTTGCGGGTATCACTTTTCTCACCTCTGGCTGCACACCATGTGCAATGCATCTGTTTCTTGTTCTTGTAAGGTACCAATAGTACGTTTTCCTTCTCTTTTCCTTTTCCTTTTTCTGCTCCTCTACTTAGGAAGTAATCCCGAACATCCACATATATGATTGTCTTTCTTGCTGACAAGACATCACATAGATCAGGGTGCAATTCGTTAATAGATAGCATGAAGACCGTACCCTTGACTTCTTCTGCTTGTGTCTAAGCTCCCATTGCAGTCCGGAATTCCTTGGTTGTTTCATCATCAGCGGATGAACATCATTGGGCAAGGCGGTTCCATGCAGTTCCAAACTTCATGGCATGGTTAGAGATGGATTGGCTGGAGACAAATTTGATTTTCCAGATGGCCGCAAGTAGCATCATATTGGTAGCAGGGGTTTCTTTGTCGAATCGGTCTTTGAACGCTTGCCAGACTTCTACTACTAAACTTTTGGCAGAGATGTCGGCATGGTAGATGGAGTTTACTGCTTGGTAGAGGTAGAATCTGGCGTTAGTGTCCTTCTTCTTCCATGTAGAGACTTTTGTGGCAATCTCGGATGCTCTGATTATAGGAATTTCAGGCTTCTTTTCCATTCCGAGTACCATCTCTGACAGCTCAAGAACTTCGAAAACCACCAGCTAGGCTTGAGCCCAGGTCTGGTAGGTCTCTTGTCATAGTAATTTTGGATAGTTTGTTATGGATAGCTTGAAGACGGTTTCAGTATCGTTCGACATGCTGCTTTATCGTGGTATGGATCTAATTACTGTCGTGTCCGATTGTCTAATTTATAGAAGAGGTCAGTTTCTTTGTGAATAAGATCGACAACTGTTTATCTCAGTTAGTTTCCTGATTGAGTCATAGTGTAGCTCATCGTAGTATTTTTTACAACAGGAAGAAAGAAGATAAGCAGGTGAAAGAGAGCATATTTTGTTGCAGTAAGGACATGTTCACCAGTCTAGTGGGTCAAAGTACTGGCAGGCCAGGTTGGTTTTTGTAGAAGGAAGATGTTTGAGAGAAGGATCAATCATATACGCCTGCTTAGGAGTGTACTTATAGCCTTGTGGTATATGATGTTCAGGTTTGCGGAAGATCTCACAAACCCAGGCTTTTAACCAGTACAGGTACCAGGTTATTTTATGTTGGGTTTCACAGTATCATTTGATACTTGTATTGTTTCGTGTGGTATTAGTTGATACCCAGATTGTTTTATGTTTGGTTTCACAGTATCGTTTGACGCTTGTATTGTTGCGTGTGGTGGGGGCCGATATACATATTGTTTTATGTTTGTTCCACAGTATCGTCTGACACTGGTATTGTTTTGTGTGCTATGAGTTGATACACACAATGTTTTGGAATATCGCTCATACTGGAGATAAGCGATATGCTGTATTTAAAGACTGCTGATTTCCACGATGGAAACAGCAGACTTCGACATACAGTATTCTTAATATACTTGGTTGAACGGTTACTTCTTTGATTTCCTATTACACCCGGTTCGAAGACTGCTTTGGTAAGCAGGGCTCGCTTCTTGTTGATCAAGAAGCCATCTGCTCCTATCGTACCGCCACGTGACTAGGGCCTGGCCCAAACACGTTACATTTTGTTAATCTCAGCAAGTGGTTAAGAAACCTGCAGGGACCTGGTCTGATCAACCTATGAAAGTCCAACAGCGAAGATAGCAGTGGGGAGTGGCAGAACCACGGAAGGTTCGGCTCCGCCAACATGACACCATAGAGTCACTAGAGACTCGAAGTGGGAAGCAGGTCCCACGAGAAGGCCTTACCAAACGAAGACAACCAAAGAAGCCCAAGGGGCCAAAAAGCGACTTCTCAATCGACGAAGCAGAAAGACAATTAGCTCAAGATTTGGCCAAGCAGACCTTTAGCGAGTTGACAGACGGGTTAGCAAAGGCAGCGACAAGCCTCCCTGGGCTTTTCCCTCCAAGCCCGAGCAAAGGAAAGGCACCGGCACAACCAGCGAGGAACGATAGCCCACCTCAATGTACATCAAAGAAGGAAAACAGGGAGGAGGATGAGTCAGACCATTCGATTGCAGCAGAACCTCCAGATGAACTGCAGAGCAACTCTTCAGAAAGCTCATCGGACGATAGCTCTAGCAGCGAAGAATTTGAACACGATATGTCGGAAGGAGAATTAGCTGTATCGCCTGGCCTAGGGGCCGGACAAATAGGACCCAAAGTCAAGCTTCCACTACCACCCAGGTTCTCAGGCGAAAAGGAAGACCTAAAACCTGAAGTATTTGATCGATGGGTAAGCACCACTTCTCAATACCTGGCCCTGCACGGAGTAGAAAAAACCAAGGAAGGATGTGGAGCGTACTTGGGAAGCTTCTGCGCTGGAAAAGCAGAGGAAGCATACCACCAAGCGATAAACCACTATTGTAACCAGTACGCGTACTAGGTTGTTTTATGTTTTGTCTCACGGTATCGTTTGATACTTGTATAGTATCGTGTGCTATCGGTTGAGACATACATTGTTTTATGTTTCGTTTCACAGTATTGTTTAATACTGGTATTGTTTCGTGTGCTATCAGTTGATACACACAATGTTTTGCAATATCGCTCATACTGGAGATAAGTGATATTCTGTATTTATAGACTGCTGATTTCCGAGATGGAAACAGCAGACTTCAACTGACAGTATTCTTAATATACTTGGTTGAACGCTTACTTCTTTGATTTCCTATTACATCCTGTTCGAAGCCTCCTTTAGCAAGCAGCGCTCGCTTCTTGTTGATCAAGAAGCCATCTGCTTCTATTGTACCGCCATGTAACTAGGGCCTGGCCTGAACATGTTACAACTATGCGAGTGGGGAAAAAATCCCAGTAGTGACTCTGATAAAATACCTGGAAGAAAGATTCCAATCCTCATAGAACACAGAAGGACTATACAAGAAGTTCAAGGATATCCAGCAAGTACGAAATGGCAAAACAGAACGAATAACCTTAGTCGTGATGGATGTCTCAATGTATCATGGACGTTTGCCTACTGGGACGGGATCTCAGTACATGCTACCACAAAGATTGTATGAAGCAATGCATCTTAGACTACGCCAGGAGGTAGAACCCATGGAAGAAGTGGGAGATTTCTTTGACAAGATAGTCAAGCGGGCCGAAAGGAAGGATGCCATCCTGTATGAAACAGGAGTTTACCGAACCCACACACCACAGCAGAAGAACAGCAAAGGATCATCATTGCGGGAGAATACAAAGAAGCATAAACCATACTATAAGGATTCGAAAGATAAGAAAGACAAGAAGCAGAAACGACGTGATAAAGGCACATGTTTTGAATGCGGGAAAAAGGGACACTATGCAAGAGACTGCTATGCCAAAAAGGGAAAAGGAAAATCAACTGGGCGAGAAACAAGTGCGAACCACATGGTAGCAACTGAATACGTCGAGGTAACCGGTACGGGTACTAGGTTGTTTTAAGTTTGGTTTCACAGTATCATTTGATACCTGTATTGTTTCGTATGCTATCGTTTGATACACACATTGTTTTATTTTTGGTTTCACAGTATCGTTTGATACCTGTATTGTTTCGTGTACTATCGTTTGATACACACATTGTTTTATGTTTGGTTTCACAGTATCGGTTGATATGTGAATTGTTTCATGTGCTATCAGTTGATACACACATTGTTTTGCAATATCGCTCATACTGGAGATAAGCGATATGCTGTATTTAAAGACCGCTGATTCCGGTGATGGAAACAGCAGACTTCGACAGACAGTATTCTTAAAATATACTTCATTGAACGGTTACTTCTTTGATCTCCTATTACAACCTGTGCGAAGCCTCCTTTAGCAAGCAGCGCTCGCTTTGTGTTGACCACGAAGCCATCAGCTCCTATTGTACCGCTACGTGACTAGGGCCGGGCCTGAACACATTGTAGTCGAAGTGGAAATTAACTCGGTGGGAATGGAAAGCCTCCGAACGCAACCTATACTGGCAATCAGGCCCCGTGACGCTCTGGAAGGAACGATTCACATAGAAGGCCACGCAGCAAAGGTACTGTTCGACATGGAAACAATCAGCTGTGACATAGTTAGTGCCACCTTTATCTCTACCCATGGCATCTCTACGGAACCTCTACCTCAACCGACAACAGTCAATATGGCCCTCAAAGGCTCCAGCTCCTCAAGCCATAGGAAGTGTGGTTGGACGGTAGGAATCGGGAGAAAGAAATGGACAAATGAGGACATGTTGGTAGGAAACTTGGCAAAGTATGACGCCCTGATTGGATTGCCTTTCCTAAAAAGGCACAACGCCCTTATCAGGTGTGGGGACACAGCAGTGGAATTTCCCAATGAAAAACTAGGAGTATTGTGCAGACCAACAAGCGGGGAAATCCACACTGCTGTTACAGATGCAACCTCAGCAACACTGTTGGAAGAATACAAGGTTGTATTCCCAGACAGGGTCCCTGAGACGCTACCTCCTGTGTGTAAGATTAACCATCACATCTGGCTGAAAGACTCAACAAATCTAAAAAACCAACCAACATACTCAATCCCAGGAGCATCCAAGGAGAAACCCATGGACTGGATAAGTGAGAAATTACGAAGTGGAGTAATTGTATGACAGGAGGTTCATGGAGTGGCATATATGTTCATACAACCTAAATCAGATGGAAGGATCTGCCCCCTGGTGGACCTGACAGTGAGGAAGGATAACAGGATCATGGATAGTCCATTGGTTCCAAATCAATCGCAGACCCTGAACTGCATAGGACGAGTGAAAATCCGGAGTAAGATTGACCTGAGTGACGCATACTTCCAAACACAGGTGGACAAAGACAGTGTTAAGTTTAATTCATTTAAAACCCCCTTTGCAGGATTTGTCAGCAAAGAAATGCTACAAGGAGACATAAATGCACCTGCAACCTTCATGCGGATAATGGAGGACCTCCTGAGCGAATCTTTACATCATTTTGCATGGGTATACATTGATGGCATTCTCATATTCCCAGATTGTAACGGGGCACCCCTAGGAAGATGGATCCCAAGGTTGCGACCGCACCAACAACATCAAACTTATCGCCAAAAGTTCACACAGATGTAAGAGTAAAGTAGACAGTAAAACTTAATATCGTTAAGCCTGACGCTTCACTCAATTAAGGTCTCGAGAGGATTGATTGTTGGAGTAGGAGAGTTCTCGCATAGACTTTCAGGTAGTTTTATCTTATGCCAGAAACTCCCCCATCAGTTTACTCCAACTGTTCGAGCACACCCTTCTCCGCTAAGGGCGGTCCGACACGTCTCCTGACACCCCCTTCGGGCATGTATGTGTCGACCCGCTCTAGTCGGCGTTCACCATATGTGCATATCGTTTCTGCGGCGCATTTCCATTCTGCCCGCCGGAGTGAAAACCTCTGCGCATCGGGGACTTGCCAGTGGCTAACTGTCAAGACCCCTTGCTGAACTAGACTATCTATGACACCCTTCCCATGCGCGTTGATTTCTTCTTGACGCCGGAAGCTACCGTGAGCGGTTTATCTATCTACTATTTACGAGTCTCGGGCTTCCGGTGTCTTCCGCAGGGTACGGTGGTCCAGGAGTGATCCAATGGGCGCTACCCACGACCACTACCTCGGATACACCTTACCTGCGGTAGGAATCATGCTTTTAGTGTCTCTGCACTTCCCTCTCAGAGCCTATGGCGTTGGGGACATCCTTGGGCGTGGTAGGTGCAAAACGTTCCCAGTCGTCCCGGCACCACCCGGGACTACCTTCGGGACCCCCACGGTTAACTCCCGTTAACTCCGTCAGTTTTGGTCCGTTTTACTCCGAACAACTTGGAGGAGGTACTCCACCTTCCACCCTATGCCCCCTTATATATCCTGCGAACAGCTTACGGTCGACCGGACGGCAGCAACGTATACGGTGTTGCAAGCGGGTCTCCAAAGATCCTCCTTTGCTAGACTGCACACAACTACGCAACCGTTTGCCCATGACGTCCGGGCCTCAAGGCGGGGCCGGAGGGGCATGATAGGAATAATGTCTTCAATTTACAGCTTCTTCGTAGCTGCGTAGCTCGCCCAATAGCATCTCCCGGAACCCCAGATTCCAGTATTATGCATGGCTTCGTGTGACAAACATTCCAGTCATTTTTCCCAAACTCCCCGAGGGACTTCGTATTGGCAGGTAGGGTAACTCAGGTCCTTGAACAGGGTAATCCAAGCCTCAAGGCAGGGTAACCCTGTTCTGTGGGTAGGGTAATCTTGTCCGGTGGACAAGTGGATTTTCTCCTGTTACCCTATCTATCCCTCTTCCGGGGATAGACACACTCGGCCTTTCTCTAGTTACCCAGCCTAGCTGTGTATTGGCCCTTCATAGGTCCCTAAGTACGCTGACACCAACCTTGGGCGTAGCCATGTACCTAAATACTTGTGTCCACTAAGTCTGCTCATCTCGGAGCCCGGGCCATCGGGTCTCCGTAGGTCAAGTACTCACTTGCCTGCCGGTTCCTACCAGTTCGCCTCCGAGCTACCTGTATGGGTGTAGGTTCCGGCTGCCATAGCTCACGTATGCTGGGTCGTTACATCACTCCCCTCTTCTCTACGGTCCGTCCCGGACCGTTTAGCGTCGTCTTTTGTTTCCACGACTCGATTCCCCCAAGACCCGATGGTCCCTGGGCTTGGACGGATATCTTTGGTGGAAATCTAGCATGGCCTGTAAGCCTGTCCCTTCTAGCATCTCATAGGGCTCCCATGAGTTCTCCTCAGCTCCATAGCCTTCCCATGAAACCAGGTACTGGACAAAGCGCGACGGAAACTTCGCCTTTGTTCCACCATACCAGCGACTGTCCACAACAGCTTCGATGACGTAACTGGGCTCATTGTCCACGAGCTCGGGGGTAGGGATCTCCTTGATCCTACCCGATTCCGGATCCTCGCGATAGGGTTCCAGCAGCGTGACATTGAAAACCGGGTGGATGCTCCATCGGGTGGGCAATTGGAGTTCGTATGCTCGGGTACCCACCCGACGTTTGACCACGAAAGGGCCAAACATCCGGTGGTCCAGCTTCTCCATGGGACGCTTGGTGCGGATGTTCTTCCGGTTCAACATCACGCGGTCCGCTTTCTTAGCCCGCCCAGCAGCCACATCTTCCAAGGTAACATAGTCCGGGGATGGCAGCCGTTTCTGGTCATGCCATTTCCGCTGCCTTTCCTGTGCCCGTTGAATCGTTTCTCGAATCTGTTGCCAGGTTCCTTCCCATTCCTTAACCAAGAGTTCACTACTTGGGTGTATCCCTTGGTTGTCAGACACAACACCCGACCAGTTTGTCCGTGGGTTGAACCCATAATTGATCTCAAATGGTGACAACCTGGTGGATTCTGATGTTGAGGTGTTATACGCATACTCCGCAAGGGGTAGCAGCGAAACCCAGTCATCCTGTTGATAGGAACAGTAACTACGCAAGTACTGCTCCAGTGTCTGATTAACCCTCTCGGTTTGCCCATCAGTCTCTGGGTGGAATGCAGTCGAAACGTTTAGTTTCACTTGCAGCAAGTGCATCAGACTCATCCAGAACTTGGATGTGAATCGGCTATCTCGGTCGGAGATGATTGACTCTGGCAGTCCATGAAGGCGCCAAACCTCCTTCAGGAATATCAAGGCAAGCTCCTTGATAGGTACCTCAGTGGTCAGGGGTATGAAATGGGCCATTTTCGAAAACCTGTCTACTATGACCCAGATCTTGGTATACCCTTCGGACTCTGGCAGCGCGACAATGAAATCCATTGAAATTGCTGTCCAAGGCCGCATAGGAACATCGATAGGTTCCAGCAGCCCGAACTTCTTGTGCCTGATGGATTTATTTCTTTGGCATGCATCACATGTCCGCACATAGTCAGTGATATGCTCATCCATCTTAGGCCAGTAGAAGTTAGCCCTCACCCTGCCAATGGTTTTGTAAGTCCCGAAGTGTCCCGCGATTCGGGAGTCATGTTCTGCCTTCATGATTGTCTGCTTCAGATTCTGACCCTTGGGAACATACCACCTGTTCTTGTACAGGAGTAAGCCCTTTTCCGTCGTGAAATGTCGGTCGACCTCTTTGTCACCTGCAGCTGTTGCCTTCAGGATCCTTAAGTACTCCTGGTCTTCGGTTATCGCTACCCGCAACTGATCCAAAAAGGAAGACTTGAGCCGAAATCCCTGGCACACTTGCAACACCTGTGGTCGCAAGATGTCCCGTTCCTGGCTCCCAACCCACTGTCCGGGGCGAAAAAACGACTGTGGCGGAAAATCACTCCCCCCTTCAGGGCGGTAGTCCCTACGCCGCGACAAAGCATCCGCCTTCTCATTCAACCGTCCTTCTCGGTAAACCACCTTGAAGTTAAATGGTTGCAGGAATTCAGCCCAGCGGTGCTGCCTTCGGTTAAGGACCTTGGTACTATTGAAGTACTCCAAGTTCTTATGATCCGTATAGATCACCAACTGGTCCGTTACCGAGCGTAGCAAATGATCCCATTCCTTGAACGCCGCCACGATGGCTGTCATTTCCTTGTCATGGACATCATAATTAATCTCCGCTGGGTGGAACTTCCTACTATGGTAGGCCACCGGATGCCATCTCTCATCCTCACATAACTGGGAGAGAACGGCTCCTAATGCAAAGTCACTAGCGTCGGTTTCTAGCCGTGTTGGCCGTTCAGGGTCAAAATGTGCTAGGATAGGTTTGGACGTGAACGCTTCCTTTAAATGATTGAAGGCCTGCTCACATGCAGGTGTCCATTCCCATCGGACATCCTTCTTTGTCAAGTCCGTGAGGGGTTTCGCTATCTTGCTGAACCCTTCTATGAACCGACGATAGAAGTTGGCAAAGCCCATAAAGCTTTGAACGTCGACGACGCATGTCGGAGGTGCCCAGTCTTTGATTGTCTGCACCTTTTCCGACAACATAGAGATCCCCATATCGGAGATCCTATATCCGAGGAATTCAACCTCCCGTTGGTGGAAACTGGACTTCTTCATACTTACACATAGTCTAGCTTTCCGCAATTTCTCCATTACACGCCTTACCATCGCGACGTGCTCTTCCATAGTTTCGGAGTAGATCAGGATGTCATCCATATACGCGATGACTCCTTCATCCATGAGATCTCGAAAGACCTCATTTATCATGCTTTGGAAAGTTGCCGGGGCATTACACAACCCAAACGGCATGACCGTGTATTCATACAGTCCATATCTGCACCGGAAGGCCGTCTTCCATTCCTCACCTTCTGCCATCCTCAGAAGATAGTAGCCGTTTTTCAAGTCCAACTTAGTGAACACAACGGCTTTTCCTAACCTATCTCGCAGTTCATTCATCAGCGGTAGAGGGTACTTGCTCTTTACCGTGATTTTGTTCAGCCCTCGGTAATCTATTACCAGTCTTAATGTACCATCTGGTTTTGGCACAAAGAGGATAGGGGCTGCTGCTGAGGAACTGGATCGCCGTAGCTTCCCCGTTCGCAGCATGTCATTGAGATATTCCCGGAGTGCCTTAAGCTCCTTTTCCGATAACGGATAGATAGGCCCAAACGGAGGTTGAGTCCCGGGTAGCAACTCGATCGTGTGGTCATACTTTGAGTGCTCCGGCAAGGCCTCAATCCGTTCTTGACTGAAGATGTCCCCGTAGTCCTTATACTCAGGGAGTAGCTTGACAGTAATGTCAGCACCTTCCTCATCGGAGAATTGTACAATTCCCAATAGGTACACATTACTAGGGTCTTCAGCTAGCAACTCTTCATCGGTCATGAACACTAACCGCCCCTGCTCTGCCAGGCAATTAGCCTTGCAGAAATCTGAGCGCCAGGTTAGTGATCCTGTTTTCCAATCTATGTCGGGATTATGGTCCTTCAACCAAGACATAGGTAGGTACCCGTCCACCTTGGTGTCGGGCATGTCCGCGACTTCAAACCGCATTTCGTTATGGTGGTCGCCTATTCTCATGTCCAATGATTTGGTATAGTGCAGACCTGACCCCGGAATGTGATTACCGCTTGCGTCGCTTATCGGCACATGTACCTTTCGTCGGACACATGGTGCCTGCGTTTGTTTAACCCATCGGCTACTAAGCACTGGCCCAGTAGCTCCACTGTCGAGTAGCAGGAGCGCCTCAGCGCTTACCTGTCTAGCTCCAATCTTCCAGTCTAGCCTTACCCTCAGGTGGATAGACTTGGTATGGCGAGGCAAGTTATCACGCTTCTGCCTCTTCACTTGTCTTAGGGACTTAGTCATCTTGGCTTACTAATTCTGATCTCTTGCCTTTCGACACAAGAGCGGCCACAACGGGTCGGTAAACGTTAAGGGATTGGGAATCGTTTTATCAATAGCTAGGGTGTTTACTATCACGCCAGCATGATTTCGGGTACTAAACCCTCCTCAGGTAAACTTGATCATAGTATCATTTATTCAATCAAGTCCAGCCTGAACTAATCCCGCTTGTACTTAACAAATTTTCCCGAGGTGGGTAGAAGTCCGCTGTTGGACCGGTTCCAAGTGAAGCAACCTTGCTTCCCCAATGTCGAGCGTCTCCGCGAGCGAGATCTCTCCCAGCCTCAACCGAAAATAATGTCCTGTGACTTGTCCGTCCCACTAAAGAAATCCTGAAAGAAATACAAATAACTAGAACAAAGGAAATAACCTGAAAACCCACAAAGGAGAGATCACCCTGTCCACCGCACACGGCCTTCAACATCTATCTGCCCACACCACCTGGGTGTAGTCAGCATCAGGGTCGTTTATGCAGTAGAGGGGTACTTACCCATCCCAGAAGCCACTTCCGGGGCTCCTTTTCATCCATCCCGCAGGGGTCTATGGATACAGGGTATTAAGGTTCTACCTTATACAGAATGGGGTCTTACCTATTCTGAGCCGTCAGTATCAACCTCCATAATCTGAGGTGATGCCTGTCGGACTTCAAGTATCTTTGACGAGGTAGCCGGAGGTGGCGCTTCGATGCGCTTTAGTCGCTTGTCCATACCTGAGGGCTCGCTTACCGGGGCTGACCGTTTCAACCCACGAGCCTGTTTGGACGAACTAACGACTGGGGACGTCGCGGTGCACTTTCTCCAAAAGTGACCCGTTTGTCCACACTTGGTGCACTGGTTGTGCTTTCTCCGACGTTCGGTCAAAGTCGACGGGATTTCCTTATGCGCCAGGGCATACTCAGAAGTCCCCGGCTTTGCCTGTTTCCCCGCATTGAAATTAGTAGGTTTGGCAGACCGCTGGTTCTGTCTGCCCGAACCTTTATCCTTCTTTTTAAACCTTCCGGAAGTTGAGGACCTATCCTCCTTCTTGTCCGTTGGTTGAGACCGTTGGACAGGGTGGATAACTCGGTTGCTGAACCGGGTGTTGTCTTCCAGTGTGTGTCCAACCTTCCGAAGAAGATCAAGGTAGTCGTTCAAGTCGGTAGGATGGGGCTCCTTCAGTGCCCACGCGTTCCTCACTTCTTGAGTAATGCCCGACCGTACCTTATCTCGTACCTGCACAGGGTCTGTATAGCTAAGCTTATACATATAGTCAATTATCTTGTCCAGGTACTCATCGATGTGATGTGGCTTCATCACTAGGTCTCGCCACTCAAGGAGGGATCGGTCTCGTTCCGCTTGGTCACCGCCGAAACTCCGTTCAAGCCGTTCCCGGAATCCTTTCCACGTTCTTAACGGGTTACTGTTATTAACTGGAACTCCGGTACGCTTGGCTGCCTCCTTATTGATGTGGGAGTGCAGCCCAAGATACCATGTTCGGGCAGTATCTTCTAGAAGGGGGATCACCAGGTTTACCTTGTCCATATCGGTCAACCTGCACCCAGCAAAGTACTCGAACTTAACCTCTACCAGCGTCAGGAAGCTGGCGAGTTCGGTGACCTTTCCCTTAAACGCCGGAATGCCGCTCAGCTTTTCCGGCTTCTTCTGCCGTTGTCTAGATGATGGTCGTGCAGCCGCCCTACTCCGTAGTTCCCTTGACAGCTTCTTAGCACGGCGGTCCCACCGTCGTTTCTTCTCGTCGCTCCAGTCATCCTTGCGAGCGCCGAGAAAAGGGGTCAAGTCGGGGAGAGAATCGGCATCATCATCATCCGAGCTATCATGGTCAGAGTCCCCAGGATCTCCACCTGCTCCCGTAGTACCACCGACAGGTGGTCCATTTCCACCTCCACTACCCCCGGTATTTCCACCTGGGGTCTCGTGGGGTCTATCATACCCATCAAACCTTTCCTCCTGGCCATCCTGATTCCCATCCTCGGGGGGGTTAGCCCCTGATGGTACTGATGCCGGTGGTGGAACAGGTCGTTGCCCACTCTCAGGAGTTGGGTTCGGAGCCGCCTGAGTTGTCGCCAGAAACGACTGAAGCTCTGGACAACTCAAAGGTTGCATTGGGGGCCCCGCGTGTCTCCATGACCCACAGTACCCACATGTTGGTCGTCCGTCTCCCTCCTTCTGTCTTCTTCGGTGCCTTACCGGGGTCCGTGGTCCCTTCCTGCACCCGTACGTGTGGTAATGAATCCACCCCATACGGGTTTCTTCCGATTTGCAGCCCGACAGACAGTACTCGTCTTGGCTGTCCGACTCACCACTAGTGATCGTGGGGAGGATGGAGGGAAGAGTTGGTTTTGAGGGGGCAGAGGGAATCACGGGTGCCCAAGGAACGGAACGAGCGGGTGTCCCAGGTCCGGGGATCGGAGTCCCTCGTGATGGAGCCATGGGTGCTCGCTCTTCCTGGCGCCTGACCTGTTCAAAGAATCCAGGTGAAGCCGCACGCAGCGGTCGGTACCCTGGGGTAGCCGATACTGTTGGCGGGAAAGCTGCGACAGGGAAGGTATCAGGAGGGGGCAATGAAACTGGTAAAGGTGTGGGTCTTGGGGCCGCAATAGGAGGTACGGGAGTTGCAACCGACGGTGTTGCAGGGGGGTTAATGGGAGCAGGGGTCGGCCGAGGAGTAGGGTCAGGTGTATCTGGTGCTGTGATACCCTTTGGCTTGGACGTCCTTTTCTTAACCCGACGCCCATCGGTTGGTCCAATCGCCGGACTTCCTGAACGACTGCGGGCGATCGAGGAGGGGACAGACAGCGAGCCTGTTGATGCTCTTGTGAAGGACGAGGTATAACTGTATCCTTCCCCCTTGAGGCTTTCCAACATCCGTATGCCCACGGGGCTTAGGTACGCCCTCCACTGTTCATCCCGGGCTCTCATAGCCAGTTCCATCCCGAAGTTCTCCAGCTTCGTGTGGACAAGTGGGAGTGGGGGCGCCGCCTCTATCATCAGTACGTCATTCTCAGCATCAATACTATAACCTCCCGCGAAGGCCCTTTCCAGCGCTGCCATACGATCCTTCAATGCCTTCTGGTCTCTTAACATTCGCAGGTATGCCTCCTGCTGTACCTTCATCCATTCCACCGCTGCCGTAGTAATCTGTTTACGGAACACCTGCTGCTGCTGGGCATTCCAGTTCTTCAGTTCCCGCTTCGCATCCTCAATCGACTTGGATACCTCCCGGACGATGTAAGGTTCGACGAACTCGCGGGAGAACTCGCTAAAGGGTACTCCTTGCGGTGGAGGAGGGAGCATGTTGTGGACGAGGGCGGCGTCTTGGAAGAACGAAAGCGCCGCAGCGCGAGGGTCTGTAATCATAAGATCAACACATTCATCAGGTAGTTGAATAGGGGCGGCCTCCAGGAGCAATTGGTGACCGTCCCATTCAATACCGCGGACGTCCGCGAACACCGAAGCACGAAATGTGTTGGCGGAGTTCTCGTCAAGGTCAAGGTCTGAATCCGAGTTGGATTCCATTCTGGGTCGACGTTCGATACTAGCCATTGCGCTTTCCACCCTGGGCTACTTGTTCGAGACAAGGTTACCAGTATTCACGCAAGGTCAGTGCCGAAGGTCGAAAAACAATTAATCAGGAGAGGAGTTAAGCGAGGAGCTCGCTTAACGATATACTGTAACGGGGGCACCCCTAGGAAGATGGATCCCAAGGTTGCGACCGCACCAAACAACTTCAAACTTATCGCCAAAAGTTCACACAGATGTAAGAGTAAAGTAGACGGTAAAACTTAATATCGTTAAGCCTGACGCTTCACTCAATTAAGGTCTCGAGAGGATTGATTGTTGGAGTAGGAGAGTTCTCGCATAGACTTTCAGGTAGTTTTATCTTATGCCAGAAACTCCCCCATCAGTTTACTCCAACTGTTCGAGCACACCCTTCTCCGCTAAGGGCGGTCCGACACGTCTCCTGACACCCCCTTCGGGCATGTATGTGTCGACACGCTCTAGTCGGCGTTCACCTTATGCGGTTATCGTTTCTGCGGTGCATTTCCATTTTGTCCGCCGGAGTGAAAACCTTTGCGCATCGGCGTCTTGCCAGTGGCTAACAGTCAAGACGCCGCATGAACTAGACTATCTATGACACCCTTCCCATATGCATGGATCTCTACTTGACCTCAGAAGCTACCGTGAGCGCTTTATCTATCTACTATTTACGAGTCTCGGGCTTCCGGTGTCTTCCGCAGGGTACGGTGGTCCAGGAGTGATCCAATGGGCGCTACCCACGACCACTACCTCGGATACACCTTACCTGCGGTAGGAATCATGCTTTTAGTGTCTCTGCACTTCCCTCTCAGAGCCTATGGCGTTGGGGACATCCTTGGGCGTGGTAGGTGCAAAACGTTCCCAGTCGTCCCGGCACCACCCGGGACTACCTTCGGGACCCCCACGGTTAACTCCCGTTAACTCCGTCAGTTTTGGTCCGTTTTACTCCGAACAACTTGGAGGAGGTACTCCACCTTCCACCCTATGCCCCCTTGTATATCCTGCGAACAGCTTACGGTCGACCGGACGGCAGCAACGTATACGGTGTTGCAAGCGGGTCTCCAAAGATCCTCCTTTGGTAGACTGCACACAACTACACAACCGTTTGCCCATGACGTCCGGGCCTCAAGGCGGGGCCGGAGGGGCATGATAGGAATAATGTCTTCAATTTACAGCTTCTTCGTAGCTGCGTAGCTCGCCCAATAGCATCTCCCGGAACCCCAGATTCCAGTATTATGCATGGCTTCGTGTGACAAACATTCCAGTCATTTTTCCCAAACTCCCCGAGGGACTTCGTATTGGCAGGTAGGGTAACTCAGGTCCTTGAACAGGGTAATCCAAGCCTCAAGGCAGGGTAACCCTGTTCTGTGGGTAGGGTAATCTTGTCCGGTGGACAAGTGGATTTTCTCCTGTTACCCTATCTATCCCTCTTCCGGGGATAGACACACTCGGCCTTTCTCTAGTTACCCAGCCTAGCTGTGTATTGGCCCTTCATAGGTCCCTAAGTACGCTGACACCAACCTTGGGCGTAGCCATGTACCTAAATACTTGTGTCCACTAAGTCTGCTCATCTCGGAGCCCGGGCCATCGGGTCTCCGTAGGTCAAGTACTCACTTGCCTGCCGGTTCCTACCAGTTCGCCTCCGAGCTACCTGTATGGGTGTAGGTTCCGGCTGCCATAGCTCACGTATGCTAGGTCGTTACACAGATATATTAGAGGAACACGAGAAACACATACGCCAGGTATGTGATCGACTCAGAAAGGCAAAGTTCTATGCAAGCAAGAAAAAGTCAGTACTATTCACAGAGAAGCTGGAAGTACTAGGACACATAGTGGATAACGACGGGATCCATGCCTCTCCCCAGGATATCCCAAGCATTGGAGGTTGGGAAACACCTCACAGAAAAAGGGAATTACAACGCTTTCTAGAAATAGTGAACTATGTGGCTCAGTTCCACCCACACCGTGCTACCTTGACAGCACCGCTAACAGATCTGGCGGGAAATGCGGAATTCGTATGGACAACCATCCATCAGACCGCATTCGAGATGGAAAACAAGCTCATCAAGGATCATAAAATCATGCGACCAATAGACATACGAAGCGAGAAACCCATTTGGCTAATTACGGATGCCTCAGATTTAGGAATAGGAGCATGGGTGGTACCGGGACCCACATACGAGACGGCTCGACCGGCCTCGTTACATAGTGGGAAGTTCACCAATGCACAGATAAATTATGGAACGACCGATAAAGAGGCCTTAGCGATAGTGGAAGCACTTAACCGGTTCTGTAACCGGTATGGGTACTAGTTTATTTACTGTATAGTTTCGTGTGCTATCGGTTGATACACAAATTGTTTTATGTTTGGTTTCACAGTATCGTTTGGTACTTGTATTGTTTCGTGTGCTGTCGGTTGATACACAGATTATTTTGCAATATCACTCATACTGGAGATAAGCGATACGTGGTATTTAAGGACCACTGATTCCCGCGATGGAAACAGCAGACTTTGACAGACAGTATTCTTAAATATACTTGGTTGAACGGTTACCACTCTGATCTCCTATTACACCCCGTTCGAAGCCTCCTTTAGCAAGCAGCGCTCGCTTCGTGTTGACAATGAAGCCATCTGCTCCTATTGAACCGCTACGTGACTAGGGCCTAGCCCGAACACGTTACATTTTTTTAACCTCAGCGAGTGGTTAAGAAACCTGCAGGGACCTGGTCTGATCAGCCTACGAAAAGTCCAACAGAAAGCTAGCACTGGGGAGCGGTAGAACCACGTCGTGTTTGGCTGCGCCAGAACGACACAGTTGAGTCATTGGAGACTCGAAGTGGCAAGCAGGTCCCACGAGAAGGCCTTACCAAGAAAAGACAACCTAAGAAACCGAAAGGGCCAAAGAGCGAATTCTCAATCCACGAAGCTGAACGACAATTAGCGCAAGACTTGGCCAAGCAGACCTTTAGCAAATCAACTGACGAATTAGCAAAGGCAGCAACCACCCTTCCTGGGCAATTTCCCCTCAGCCCCAGTAAAGGAAAGGGACCGGCGCAACCACTGAAGAAAGACAGCATACCTATTGGGAAACCTAAAAAGGAAGAAAGCGAAGAAGAAGGATCAGATCACTCGGTAGGAAGGCAGCCACCAGACGATAACCCCAGCGACTCTCCAGAAGGCTCCTCAAACAACAGCTCGGGTAACGAAGAATCCGAACACGATATGTCTGAAGGTGAATCTGCCGGACTTCCCAGACCAGGGCCTGGGCGAACAGGATCTAAAATCAAACTTCCACTGCTACCCTCGTTCGCGGGGGACAAGGATGACCTAAAACCTGAAGTATTTGACCGGTGGGTCATATCAACTTCGCAATATCTTACCCTACATGGAGTGGACAAGACCAAGGAAGGAAGCGGAGCGTACTTCGGAAGCTTCTGTACCGGAAAGGCAGAGGAAGCATACCACCAAGCAATGAACCACTATGAGAGTGGGGAAAATATCCGAGGAACGACCCTGATAAAGTACTTGAGAGAGAGATTCCAATCCTCGCGAAACACGGAAGAACTATACAAAAGGTTCAAAGATATCCATCAAGTACGAAATGGCAAAACAGAAAGAATAACCTTGATTGCGATGGACCTCTTGATGTATCATGGCCGATTGCCTACCAGGACAGTATCTTTGTATATGCTGAAACAAAGATTGTATGAAGCAATGCATCCCAGATTATGCCAGGAGGTAGAATCCATGGAGGAGGAAGGTGATTCCTTTGACAAGATAGTCAAACGGGCTGAACAGAAGGACGCTATCCTGTATAAAACAGGAGTGTACCGAACCCTTATACCACAACAAAAGAGTAGCAAAGGATCATCATCGCGGGATAACATGAGAAAGGATAAACAATACCGCAAGGACCCAAAGGACCAGAAAGATAAGAAGCAGAAACGATGCGAGGAAGGCACGTGTTTCGAATGCGGAAAAAAGGGGCACTACGCAAAGGATTGCTATTCCAAAAAGGGAAAAGGAAAGGCCGCTAAGCCGGAGGCTAGCACCAACCACATGGAAGCAACCGAATATGACGAGGTGGAAATTAACTCAGTGGAAATGGAAAGCCTGCGAACGCAGCCAACGTTGGCGATAAGGCCCCATGACGCTCTTGGAGGAATGATTTACAACGAAGGCCATCCAGTAAAGGTACTGTTCGACACGGGAATAATCGGCTGCGACATAGTTAGCGCTATCTTTATCTCTACCCATGGTATCCCCACGGAACCCCTACCCCAACCAACAACAGTCAATATGGCTATGAAAGGATCCCGCTCTTCAAGCCACAAGAAATGTGAACTGACCGTAGGAATCAGGAAAAAGAAATGGACTAATCAGGAGATGTTGGTAGGAAACTTGGCAAAATACGGCGCCCTAATTGGAAGGCCATTCCCGAAAAGACATAATGCTCTTATCAGGTGTAGAGATACTGCGGTGGAATTTCCCGATGACAAACTACGTGTACTATGCAAACCAACAAGCGGGGAATTCTGAGCCGCTGTGTCAGAACCCACCACAAAAACATTGTTGGAAGAATACAAGGATGTATTTCCCGACAAGGTCCCTGAAAGGCTACCCCCAGTGCGTAAGATTAGCGACCATATTCAGCTAAAAGATCCAACTGACCTACAAAACCAACCAACATACTCAATCCCAGAAGCCTACAAGGAAAAACTTATGAACTGGATAAGCAAGAAATTCCGAAGTGGGATAATTGTTCGACAGGAGGTTCCCAGAGCGGCGCCTATATTTGTACAACCCAAATCAGATGGAAGGATCCGCCGCCTGGTGGACCTGAAGGTAAGAAACGATAATACGGTCATGGACAGTCCATTGATTCCAAAGCAACAGCAGATCCTTAACCGAATAGGACAAGGAAAATTCAGGAGTAAGATCGACCTAAGTGACGCATACTTCCAAACACACGTGGACGAGGACAGTGTTAAGTTCCACTGATTCCAAACCCCGTTCGGAGAATTTGTGAGCAAAGTAATGCTCCAAGGAGACATGAATGCACCAGCAACATTTATGCGGATAATAGGGGACCTCCTAAGTGAATATTTACATCATTTTGTATGGGTAGACACTGATGATATTCTCATATTTTCAGACACATCAAAGGAACATGAACAACACATACGCCAAGTATGTGATCGACTCAGGAAAGCAAAATTCTACGCGAGCAAAAGGAAGTCAGTACTGTTTGCGGACAAATTGGAAGTATTAGGACACATAGAGGACAATGAGGGAATCCATGCTTCTCCCCAGAAAATATCATCCATTGCAGAATGGGAAACAGCAAAAAACAAGAACGAATTGTAACAATTCCTAGGAATGGTGAATTATGTGGTCCAGTTTCTCCCACACCATGCTACGTTGATGGCACCGCTAACCGACTTAACGGGAAACGCCGAATTCGTATGGACGATGACCTACCAGACTGCATTTGATATGGTCTCAAAGCGGATTATCAATCACCAAGTCATGCGACCGATAGACATACGGAGCCAAGAAACAATTTGGTTAGTTACAGACGCCTCAGATTTAGGACTTGGAGCATGAGTGGGAGAGGGACCGACTTATGAGACGGTACGACCAGCCGCGTTAAACAGCAGAAAGTTCACCAACACTCAGATGAACTATGGGACCACCGATAAAGAGGCCTTAGCAATAGTAGAAGCGCTTAATCAGTTCCACAATGTACTAATGGGAAACTCCTTCACAATAGTCACAGACCACCAACCCTTAACTCACCCGCGAACGGCAAAGAACCCTAGCAGGAAGCAGGTGAGATGGTTAAGTGCCTGGGGAAAACATGATGCGAAAATAGTCTACGCACCTGGAAGTATGAACCATTTAGCTGATGCCCTTTCCCGAATTTACGATGGAGAATCAGACTTGAATCCACTCTATGTGCACGATTATATGAAGGACTCAGATGACATCTCGGATAACACGGTCTACGAGCAAGAATCAAACACAATGGAGCCGACGCATGAGTTCTCCCCTACTTCCCCTCCTTTCTCCTATACGGAGTACCCCAACAAGGCCCCCGCACCTCCCGAAAGCCACGGCTCAATCACTGCAGGAAACGATTGGGGTGACCTTTGTACCCTGCGAAGTACACTACCAGAAGAACTCCAACACAGCGCTCTACACAACTCACATTGTTACGTGAATCATTGCCCATATGATCAAATCGAGTTCAAATTCACGAACAACCATTTGAGACGACGGGGAAATACGACCCCTGACCCACTTTGTGAAGGACTGGGCCCCCCAAGCACAGAAATCGACCCTAGCCCTCCGGAGTCCCCCGAAATCCAGGAATGGGAATGGCAACAAACCACAGGCGAAAGACCAATTAGTACGGGAGAAGGACCGTCCACCCTTGCCCAGCCAACACCCAGGTCATATGCAATTCCGGCACTACTAAACCCGGAAGCCCCAGCATTCCAAATGCCGGAGCCCGAACCAATAGAGAACCTTACGGCTGAAACCATAGTGGCATTCCGAATGCCAGGACCTGATAGCCCACCACCGATTAGATGAACAGAACGGCTAGAAAGCCTTACTAAGGAGACGATAGTCTCAGTGATACCCCCGGCAATGACAGAATATCGGCGCGGACTTTATGATGTCTTAGAAGACAACGAGGAGGAAGACCTACATGAGACAACTAAAGGAAGCGAGATTGAAGATGAACGCAACACCTTACGAACAATCAAGGAAATGATCGGAACGTTCCGAGCACACATGGTAGCAGCATACCGGAAAGAACCAATTTGGAAAAAGGTAAATGAGAATATGGACTCGACAGGAGACTTGTCCTCTTAGAAGTTTGCAAACGAAATGCTATACGCAAAAACCAGATACGGGGAAGACTGCCTGTATATCCCGAAAGGCCATGCATATGGAAATACGATGTTAAGAGAATATGTCATTAGCGAAATTCACAGCAAAGGCCACCAGAGTGTTGAAGAAAACTTACAATACGCAACGGAGTACCTATTTTGGCCTGAAATACGGAAAGACTTTAGAGCATATGTAGCCCAGTGCCACACATGCTAGGTAAATAAGGAGCCTACAAAATTACCTGAAGGAAAGGCTCAGACAATTACCCTGCCATCGGAAAACTTCGAATCAATAGCCATTGATTTTGCGGGACTGTTCCACAATTAATGAGGATATGACACGATCCTAGTTGCGATGGATAGATTTTCAGGATTCACGTGGCTTATACCTACAACGAAGCAAGTAACAGCAATAACAACATGGGAACTTCTACGCAACAAAATATTTACACCCCATGGCTACTCAACATCTCTAGTAAGCGATGCGGACCCCAGGTTTGAGTCACATGTATGGAGACAACAATGTCGGTCATTGGGAATTGAACATATCAAGGCAGCACCAGGCTATCATGAAACGAATGTACAGGTCGAAAGAAAAATTCGAGAATTGCAGACAGCTCTCCGAAACCTAGTTAACGCCAGACAAAACAATTAGTTTGATGCCATACCAGAGACCGCAGCATACCTAAATGCAGGATGGTCAGAAACTCTCGGTATGTCACCATATGAAGCCATTTTCGGAAAGAATTATGCACCACTGCCCCTAGCGAACTCCAAAAACTCCGCAGTGCCCGCTGCCGATGAATTGTTAAACAGGCACCAAGCAATCCGGAATGCGGCATTCAATGTAATTAAAATGGCACGATTTAGAAGCACGAGAATGGCAGCAAGATGACGCAGACACCATACACCGATAGGAAAAGGTAATATGTTACTGGTATATGGAAGCTTATTTACAACAGAATCAGGACGTAGCAAGAAATTGCAACCGGGCTGGCATGGACCATTCAAGATAAGCGAATATGATGAGCATACACAAAGTTGCACGGTAGAAATGGATGGTAGAATATACAGAAACCGAGAAGCGACATTCCATGCATCCACCGTGAAAAGATACCTCCCTAACGATGATGTCTCCTTCCCTGCCAGGAGCCACGCAAAACCATCCCCAATAGTGGTAAACGAGAAACCGGAATGGGAAGGGGAAACCATACGAGACCACAGAAGACGATATGACCACGACCAATTCCTAGTGAAATGGGTGCGGTACCCGGAAACAGGAAATAGCTGGGAACCCCTTGAGGGATTGGAAAATGCGATGGAAGCGGCTAATCAATGGTGGGCAGACAACAAACCGGAAGAAGAGCTACCCCCTACGATAAACCATGTGACGGTGGCATGGAGCCCAGCCCTGCTAGAAATCAAACACCTGCGCCCGGACAAGGACCAAGGGATACAGGACGGATTTTGGTCAGCCCACTTCGAGAGCGATTTCAAAAGCAGCCAAGATGAAAATCGGGTGATGGAGGATGAAGCAGCGTACCTAGCCTGGCTGGCCGAGGCGGAGTACTGGCAATAATGAAAGGAAAAAACACTCCATACAACAGCCTTACGATGTCAAACTATGAGCAAGTACCTTGGAGACTGCGCCAAAAGCTAATGGGACTGTTGGTGAACAGTAATATTATCCCTAGACGATACCTTACACAGTGACCATTCATACACATCTGCACCAAATGCCTAGAAATAACAACAGAATCAACGGGACGAATGTGGGGAGAATCGGTGCAAGATCTTTTCCGCTTTGGTAGCAGGTGCTACTTGAGCACAGAAAAATGTGATAGCTGCATGGAGACGGAAGAAACCGAAATTAAGCAGCACCCCCCTTCCCCTGAAGACCTAAGCGGGGCCAACACCTAAGCGAGGTCACCACTGAAACATGAATACCATCCACCAGCCCTCTAAACCGCCAAAGAAAACAGATCACACTACTAGACCTCCAAACCTTTAAACCCTTGCGCAAAAAGAAACAAAATGTCAGCCTACGCAGAAGTCAGCATAAAGGGAAAAGACCTCATTTTGGGTACCTACTTTACCGAGAAATCATTCCGGAAGACGCATACTGGAAGATTTTCTACCTCGATCACTGCGAAGATTGCGGACGAATTGCTGTCGAGACGGAGGAATGGGAGGACCGGATAGTTCGAAACTTTGTGGATCTGCCACATTACTGGGAGTCTGGTTGCTTCGGGCGCGGAGCGCCATGCGGGGAATGTTTGGAAAGATGGTTGGAAGGTGCGGAATGGATATTGCAGGAAGACTTGAGATTGCTGCACGATAGCGATGACGATGAGGATGGGTCCTAAGCAGACTTTCAGGAGAATAGCGGAGTTACCGGCTATTAGGATTTCCTTGGATTGTTTTATTTGGTGAAATTGTTATGTTATTTTGGGAGTGTAACTGGTACGGGTATTAGGTTATTTACTGTATGGTTTCTTGTGCTATCGGTTGATACACACATTGTTCTATATTTGGTTTCACAGTATCGCTTGATACTTGTATTGTTTTGTGTGCTATCGGTTGATACACACATTGTTTTGCAATATCGCTCATACTGGAGGTAAGCGATACGCTGTATTTAAAGACCGCTGATTCCCGCGATGGAAACAGCAGACTTCGACTGACACTATTTTTAAATATACCCTGGTTGAACGGTTAAAAAAATGTAACGTGTTTGGGCTAGGCCCTAGTCACGTAGCGGTACGATAGGAGCAGATGGCTTCGTGGTCAATACGAAGCGAGCACTACTTGCTAAAGGAGGCTTCGAACGGGGTGTAACAGGAGATCAGAGAGGTAACCGTTCAACCAAGTATATTTTCGAATACTGTCTGTCGAAGTCTGCTGTTTCCATCGCTGGAATCAGCGGTCTTTAAATACAGCATATCGCTTATCCCCAGTATGAGCGATATTGCAAAACAATGTGTGTATCAACTGGTAGCACACAAAACAATACAAGTATCAAACGATACTGTAATACCAAACATAAAACAATGTGTGTATCAACCGATAGCATACGAAACCATACAGCAAATAACCTAGTACCCATACCGGTTACAAGAACGCCTTAACAATGACACGATAGTCTCCGTGATCCCCCCGACAATGACTGAATATCGGCGCGGGCTATACAATATTTTGGAAGACAATGAGGAGGATGACCAACCTGAAGTAACAAGAGGAAGTGAAATTGAAGACGAGCGGGATACCTTACAGACAATCAACGAAATGATTAGGACATTCTGAGCACAGACGATCGCAGCATACCAAAGGGAACCATTATGGAAAAAGGTCAATGAAAATATGGACACTAAAGGAGACTTAGCCTCCTACACGGTTGCAAATGGGACGTTATACACAAAAACCTGGTACGGGGAACAATGCCTGTATATTCCGAAGGGACCCGCTTATGGAAATACTATGTTAAGGGAGTACGCCATTAGCGAAATCCACAACAAAGATCATCACGGCCCAGAACGAAACTTATGGTACGCTACCAAGTACCTATTCTGGCCTGAAATGTGGAAGGACTTCAGAGCATATGCAGCGCAAGGTCACACCTGTCAGGCAAACAAAGAACCCACAGTGTTACCAGAAGGAAAGGCTCGGATGATTATCTTACACTCTGAAATTTTCGAATCAATAGCCAATGACTTCGTAGGACCTTTCTACAACTCCTGAGGATACGATACAATCCTAGTTGTATTGGACAGGTTTTTGGGATTCACATGACTCATACCTACAACTAAGGAAGTAACAGCAATAACAACCTGGGAACTACTACGCAACAAAATGTTTGCTCCCCATGGTTACCCAACATCAATGGTAAGCGACGCAGACCCACGATTTGAGTCACATGTATCGAAACAGCAGTGTCGATCATTAGGAATTGAGTACAGCAAAGCGGCACCAGGCCACCATGAAACGAATAGACAGGTCGAAAGAAAGATTCAAGAATTAAAAACAGCTCTTCGGAATCTAGTGAACGCAAGGCAAAACAATTGTTTCGATGCCATACCAGAGACGGCAGCATACCTGAATGCAGGGTGGTCAGAAACCCTCAGTATGTAACAGTATAAAGCAGTTTTCGGAAAAAATTACCTGCTACTTCGCCTATTGAATATCAAGAACTCCGCAGTACCAGCCGCTGATAAATCGTTAAACATACACCCAGCAAGCCGGAACGCGGTATTTGATGCTATCAAATTGGCATGATTTAGAAGCACGAGAACACCAGCAAAACGACGCAGACACCATACACTGATAGGAAAAGGTAATCTGTTACTGGTATACAGAAGTTTATTCACAACAGAGTTTGGACGCAGCAAGAAATTCCAACCGTGCAGGCGTCGACCATTCAAGATAAGCGGATACGATGAGCATACTCAAAATTACAGCGCAGAAATGGATGGCAGAATGTACAGAAAGCGAGAAGCAACATTCCACGCATCCACCGTGAAAAGATACCTCCCTAATGACGATATCTCCTTCCCTGGAAGGAGCCACACAAAACCACCCCCGATAGTGGTTAACGCGAAGCCCAAATGGGAAGTGGAAGTGATACGAGACCATAGAAGACAATATGACCGTGACCAATTCCTAGTGAAATGGGTAGGGTACCTGGAAACAGAGAATGGCTGGGAACCGCTTGAAGGATTGGAAAATGCGATGGAATTGGTTAATCAATGGTGGGAAGACAACAAACCGGAGGACGAGTCACCCCCTACAATAAATCATGTGACAGTGGTGTGGAGCCCAACCCTGCCAGAAAATCCAACACCTGCGCCCGGACACGGACCAAGGAATACAGGACGGATTTTGGTAAGCCTATTTTGAAAGTAATTTCGAAAGCAGCGAAGACGAGAATCGGGTTATGGAAGATGAAGCAGCATACCTAGCTCGGCTGGCCGAGGATGAGTACTGGGAATAACAAGAAAATGAAACACACCATCCAACAGCCTTACGATGTCAAACTATTAGCAAGTACTGTGGAAACTGCGCTACCAGCTAATGGGACTGTTGGTAAACCGTGATATTATCTCTAGACGATACCTTATATAGCGACTATTCATACACATTTGCAAAAAATACCTAGACATAACAACTGAGTCAACGGGACGGATGTGGGGTGAAACAGTGGCTAACATATTCCGCTTTGGAAGCGGACGTTATCTGAGCACAGAAAAGGGTGGGACGTGCATAGAGATGGAAGAAACTGAAATTAAGTACAACCCACCTTCCCCTGGACACCTAAGTGAGACCGACACCTGAGCAAGGTCAACACCGAGACATAAATACCACCTGCCATCCCTCAAACTCCTCTGAAAGGGAAACCACACTACCAGACCTCCAAACTGAAGAAAAGACCTTTACGCTCCTACAAACCTTTACCCTCTTACAAACCGTACCAGTTCACGAAAATTGACAAATATTGTTCTATGAAGAAATAAGCATCAAAGGATGACGCATTATTGTTGACGAACCACTACGTAGTGGAACTATTCCGCTGGAGGCATACGGGAAAACGTTGTGCATCGATTACTGCGACGATTGCGGATAGATCAATATCGAAACAGAGGACCGGCAGGACCGGACAGTCCAAAATTACAGCGACCTACCACACTATAAGGGATCAGGTTGTTTTACATGCGAAGCACCCACCCAGGAGTGTTTCGCGAAATGGTTGGAGGGGGCGGAATGGATGTTGCGGGACGACAGGAGATTGTTGCAGAATAGCAATGACGATGAGGATGGGACCCATGGGGACTTTCAGGAGAATAGCGGGTTTAGCAACTATTAGGATTTCATTAGGTTATATTATTTAGTGAAATTGTTATTTTATTTTGGGAGTGTAACCGGTACGGGTACTAGGTTATTTTATGTTGAGTTTCACAGTATCATTTGATACTTGTATTGTTTCATGTGGTATCAGTTGATACACACCTTGTTTTATGTTTGGTTTCAGAGTATCATTTAATACTTGTATTGTTGCGTGTGGTATCGGCTGATACACATATTGTTTTATGTTTGTTCCACAGTATCGTTTGATACTTATATTGTTTCGTGTGCTATCAGTTGATACACACAATGTTTGGGAATATCGCTCATACTGGAGATAAGCGATATGCGGTATTTCAAGACCACTGATTTCCACGATGGAAACAGCACACTTCGATGGACAGTATTCTTAATTTACTTGGTTAAACCGCTACTTCTTTGATCTCCTATTACACCCCGTTCGAAGACTCCTTTGGTAAGCAGCGCTCGCTCCTTGTTGATCAAGAAGCCATCTGCTCCTATCATACTGCTACATGACTAGGGTCTGGCCCGAACATGTTACAGGGCTCATAACCTGAGAATATTCATATCTAAGTCACTTGCACTTGTGATAGTGGAGTAGATGTAGTGAACAAAACATATCTTTAAGACTCATAGATTAATCCAAGCTTGCGTGCTTTTCCAACTGAAAGCAAAAATACACTACTATTTATACACTTCTATGGTTACGCGAACACTGACTCATACCAAGGAAATCTATATACCCTGCTAGAATCTTCTAGCATAACAATAGGTCATGTGACTGTGTCACATGACCAACACAGTCACTCCACTGTACTGGAATAGGATAATGTAATTTTGCGTATAATCTGATAGTGATACCTATGCCTCCGGATTCGGCACTCAATATATCTGGTTCTTATTATGCCTTCTCCTTTCTATATAAGGCTCCCCTTCTCCCTTCCCTCCTTTTACTTACCCTTTCACCTTCCCTTAAATCCACCTCTTTCTTACTTCCTTCCAGAAAAAAACATAAACAAAAATCGAATCTCAAAAATTAAAAACCAAAAGAAACTGTACTAATTAAAATTTAACTTTTAGGAGTCTACTACAAATAATTTATTTTCGCTTAGTTATTGTCCTGTTCATGTAAGATATATATTATATACTATAGTTCCAGAAGACTAGACTCTATACCAGTTTTCCCATGAAAAGTGTGACAATTTTGCTCATAATGCCCCATATAATATATCAAAAAAGTGCAGCTCTAGAATCTAATTTGTCAAGTCCACATAGTTTAGTTCTATAATACTGGGCTGAAATAAAGGAAAGTTGTAATGAAGAGGTAGTTATTAGATGAATGAAATATGTTATAGGGAGTAAACTTTCCAGTTAGAGGTATTGTTAACTGAAAAACAAGTATGCTATTCTACATTAACCTCAGACTCAGTAATTCATCAATGAAAGGAATATTTAGTATATACATGATATCTGAAATCTGCTAAGTCATATACCAAATTATGCCATTAGGCATCCATCATCTGAAACATGCACTAGTAATATTTTCCAATAAGTTGATCAGAAATTTAAGCTAGCATCTAAGGTACAGTATAAACTAGAAATGTAAAGGAGTATCCACAACATACTCTTGTGTCAATCTTGGCTTGACCCCAAAAATATTCAATAAAGTTTAGGTCACAGTATAATGGAGGGTAGAATATTATCTGATATACAGCTGCCTCTATTGTTTCCCGTAATTGGTACTTTTGATCCTGAAAGTCTGACTCTGAGGAGAGCGGAGCACGGGCACAACAATTAGTATTGACTGCATTCTTACATGCAGGATTGGCTTTTTATTCTTCAGGTGTATTACCAGGAATGGTGTATTGGGTAAGAAATCTTTGCCCTGTAGGCTATAAACTATGTTCTTGCAATATGATTTTCACACCCTTTAACTGACCATTTGGGAGCATCATTAACCAGACTTGAACAAGATTTGGATTTTCAGGATCTGCATAATATCCAGTATGTATTGGAGCTAAGTTTTTACTACTAAGTGTAAGATTGAGAATTGCAACTGGAAGTGTATCAGGGGAGTATTTTTGGTGTAGTTTGGTATTGTCCAATGCAAATAAAGCCTCACAGGTAGAAAATGCTGCCTTAAAAGCAGGAATAGCTTTCTCAGTTAGTTGCTGGAGCAGTCACTCCGATGCAGCATATATCCAGATATTTGCTCAACCTGAAGCTCATCCATAGTTGAAATGTTGCTAGTGTATTTGATAATCCAAAGCGTAAGACTAAGTACTCGTATAGTCCATATTATGTCCTGAAAGCAATTTTCCACTTATCTCTTTCAACTATCCTTATGTTGTGATATACATACACAACACCCAACTCCGCGTAGTGTTTCACCTGTTCTAGGCAGTCCAGTACTTCGTCAATCAATCTTAGAGGGTATCTGTCTTTTTGTAATACCTTGTCAGTCTCCAGAAATCTATGTATAGTCTCAGTTTCCTGTCTTTCTTCTTAACAAATAGGATAGGTACCACTACTGAGGAAGACAATAGTCTGATCTAGTGTCATTCCCAGTTCTGATATGGGTATTTTCTTAGCACCTCCTGCAATGTGTTCGAGCCAGGCCCTAGTCACGTAGCAGAACCATAGGAGCAGGTGGCTTCTTGATCAACAAGAAGCGAGCGCCGCTTACTAAAGGAGTCTTCAAATGGGGTGTAATAGGAGATCAAAGAAGTAACTGTTCAACCAAGTATATTTAGAATACTGTCTGTCGAAGTCTGCTATTTCCATCGTGGAAATCAGTGGTCTTTAAATACAGAATATCACTTATCTCCAGTATGAGCAATATTTTAAACTTTTGTATGTATCAACTGATAGCACACGGAACGATACAAGTATCAAGGGATACCGTGAAACCAAACATAACACATTCTGTGTATCAACCGATAGCACACGAAATAATACCAGTATCAAGCGATACTGTGAAACCAAACATAAAAGATTATGTGTATCAACTGATAGCACACGCAACAATACAAGTATCAAGTGATACTGTGAAATCCAACATAAAACATAACCTAGTACCCGTACCGGTTACACTCCCAAAATAAAATAACAATTTCACCAAACAAGTAAACTAATGAAATCCTAATAGTTGGTAAACCCGCCATTTTCCTGCAAGTCCCCATAGGACCCATCCTCCTTGTCATCGCTATCTTGCAACAATCTCCTGTTGTCCTGCAACATCCATTCTGCCCCTTCCAGCCATTTTTCTAACACACCTAGCAGCGTGCTTCGCATACAAAGCAACCTGATTCCTTATAGTGTGGTAAATAGCAGTAGTTTCAGACCGTCCAGTCCTCCCAATCCTCTATTGCAATATCGATCGGTCCGCAATCCTGGCAGTAATCGATATAGAATATCTTTCAGTATGCATCAAGTGGGATAGCTCCATTGCGCAGTAGTTTTCGGACGAAGATGTGTCATCCCATGATGCTTATTTCTTTGTAGATTGACATTTCTTAGCTTTGTAAGAGGTGTAAAGGTTTGTAAGAGGGTAAAGGTTTGTAAGAGGGTGAAAGCTTTTTCTTTTTGTTTACAGGTCTGATAGTGCAGTTTATTCTCTTCAGACGGATCTGAGGGATGATGGGTTGTATTTATGTCTTGGTGTAGGCCTCGCTTTGGTGTCAACCTCGCTTAGGTATTGACCTCGCTTGAGCTTTCACGGGAAGGTAGGTGGTACTTAATCTCGGCTTCTTCAGACTCTACCCACATCTCATATTTTTCTGTACTCAGGTAACTCCCGCTTCCAAAGCGCAATATGTCAGAAATTGTTTCTCCCCACATCTGTCCTGTCGACTCAGTTGTTATTTTCAGACATTTGTTGCAAGTATGTATGAATAATCGATGTATAAGGTATCGTCTAGGGATAATTTCACAGTTCACCAATAGTCCCATAAGCTGATGGTGCAGTCTCCAAGGTACTTGCTCATAGTTTGACATCGTAAGGCTATTGGATAGTGTGTTTTTTTCTTTGTTGTTCCCAGTACTCAGCTTCGGCTAGCTGCCCTAGGTACGCAGCTTCGCTTTCCTTGACCCAGTTTTCATCTTCACTGTTTTCAAAATCGCTTTCAAACTGGGCTGCCCAAAATCCGTCTTGTATTCCTTGATCTGTATCCGGGCGGAGGCATTGTATTTCTGGCAGGGTTGGGCTCCAAGCCACTGTCACATAGTTTATTGTAGGGGGTAGCTTATCCCCCAGTTTGTTGTCCTCCCATGCTTGGTTTACTAGTTATATCACGTTTCCTCATCTCTTGATGGGTTCCCAGCTGTTTTCCGTTTCTGGGTATCCCACCCATTTTACTGGAAATTGGTTGCAGTCATATCGCCTTCTGTGGTCTCAAATAGCATCCACTTCCCATTCTGGTTTCTCGTTAACTACGGTGGGGGGTTGTTTTGCATAGCTTCTTTCAGGAAAGGAGGCATCATCATTAGGGAGCTATTGTTTCACCGGGGATGTGTGGAATGTTGCTTGTCAGTTTCTGTACATTCTGCTATCCCTTTCCAGTCTATAATTTTGCATATATTCATCATATTCAATTATCTTTCATGGTCCTCGCCAGCGCGGTTGCAATTTCTTGCTTTGTCCCAATTCCGTTGCGAAAAGGCTTCCATAAACCAATAACAGGTTACTTTTCCCTATCGGTGTATGATGTCTGCGCCATCTTGCTGCCGTTCTTGTACTCCTGAATCTTGCCAATCTGATAGCATTTAATGCCACGTTCCGGATTGCTTAGTGTCTATTCACCAATTCATCGGCAGCTGGTACTGCGGAGCTCTTGAAATTCGCTGGGGGGAGTAGAGGATAGTTTTTTCCGAAAACAGCTTTACATGGTGACACATGGTGGGTTTCCGACCATCCTGGATTCAGGTGTACTGCCATTTCTGGTATAGTATCGAACCCATTGTTCTGTCTTACATTCACTAGATTTCGAAAGACTGTTTTTAATTCTCGAATTTTCCTTTTGACTTGTCCATTCATTTCATTGTGGCGTGGTGCCCCTTGATGTGCTCAATTCCTAGCGATCGACACAGCTGTCTCCACACATACGACTCGAAGCATGGGTCCACATTGCTTACTAGCAATGTTGGGTACCCATGGGATGTAAACATTTTGTTGCACAGTAGTTCCCAGATTGTTATCGCCATCACTTCCTTTGTTGTAGGTATGAGCCACGTGAATCCCGAAAACCTATCTGCTGCAACTAGGATTGTGTTGTATTCCCATGAGTTGTGGAAAGGTCCTACGAACTTGATAGCTATTGATTCGAAAAGTTCAGATAGCAGAATGATTGTCTGGGCTCTTCCTTCTGGTAACTTCATAGGTTCTTTGCTTGTTTGGCAGGTGTGACACTGTGCTGCATACTCTCTAAGTCCTTGCGCATTTCAGGTCAAACTAGATACTCACTACCATACCGTAAGTTTCGTTCAGAACTGTGATGGCCCTTGTTGTGGATTTTGCTAATGACGTGGTCCCTTGACGTAATGTTTCCATATGTGGGACCTTGTGGAATATATAGGCATTCTTCTCCATATCAGGTTTTTGCGCATAGCATCCCATTTGCAATCGTGTAGGAGGATAAATCTCCATTGGAGTCCATATTTACCTTGACCTTTTTCCATATTGGTTCCCTCTGGTCTGCTGCAACCATGTTTGCTCAGAATGTTCCAAGCATTTCATTGGTTGTCTGTAATATGTCACGCTCATCCCCTATTTTGCTTCCTTTGGTTGTTTCGGATTGGTTATCCTCCTTGTCATCTTTCAAAATGTCGTATAGTTGCTGCCGATATTTACTCATCATTCAGGGTATCACTGAAACTATTGTTTCATTGTTGGGCTTTCTAATCATTCTGCTCATCTAATCGCTGGTAGGCTGTCAGGTCCTGGCATTTGGAATGCCGCTATCTTTCCATATGTAAGGTTCTCTATTGGTTCCACTCGTCGGATAGGTGGCGGAGTGTCTGGCTCCAGCATTTGCAATGCCGGGGCTTCTGGGTTCAGCGGTGCTGGGATTGAGTAGGATCTGGGCGTCGGCTGGGCAAGGGTGGATGGCCCTTCCCCAGCACTATTGGGTCTATGGCCAATCGTTTGTTGCCATTCTTAGTCATTGATTACGGGGGACTCCGGAGGGCTTGGGTCAGGTTCTGTGCTTGAGGGACTTGGTCCTTTACTAGGAGGGTGAGGGGTTGGAGCTCTCTGCTCTCTGGGATGCTTGTTTGTGAACTTAATCTTGGCTTGGTGATATGGCCAATAGTCCATGTAATAGTATGAGTAACAGAGTGTGCTATGTTGGAGTTCCTCGAGTGGTGTGCTTCGGAGGGTGCACTTCTCTCCCCAATTATTTCTCACTGTGATTGAGCAGGGTCTCTCAGGGGGCGCAGGGGCCTCATTGGGGTATTCAGTGTATGAGTAAGGAGGGGAAGTAGGGGAGATGTCTCGCTCGCACTTCATCACATTTGACTCTTGCTTGTAGACTGTGTTATCTGAGATGTTGTCAGCTTTGTTTGTATAATCTTGGACGTAGAATGGGTTCAAGTCTGATCCTCCCTTGTATATTCAGGAAAGGGCATCAGCTAAATAGTTCGTGCTTCCTAGTGCATAGACTATCTTTGTATCGTATTTTCCTAAGGCACTGAGCCATCTCACTTGCTTTCTCCTTGGGTTCTTTGTAGTTTGTAGATGTGTCAGAGGCTGCTGGTCTGTTACTATTGTGAAGATATTTCCCTTTAGTATATTATAGAATCGGTTAAGCATCTCCACTATCGCTAAGGCCTCTTTATCAGTAGTTCCATAATTTGTTTGTGCATTGGTGAATTTTCTGCTATATAATGCAGCTGGCCGAGCCATCTCATATGTGGGTCTCTGTCCTACCCATACTCCTATTCCTAAGTCTGAGGCATCCGTAACTAATCAAATCAGTTCCTTGCTCCGTATGTCTATTGGTCGCATGACTTGGTGATCGACAATCCGCTTTTTGACCATCTCGAATGCTGTCTGATGGGTAGTTGTCCATATGAATTTGGCATTCCCCTTTAAATCCATTAATAGTGCCATTAGGGTAGCATGGTGTGGGAGGAACTGGGCCACATAGTTCACTATTCCAAGAAACCATTGTAATTCTTTTCTTGTGTTGAGGTGTTTTCCAACATGCAATAGATGATATCTTCTGGCGGGAGGCATGGATTCCTTCATTATCCACTATGTGTCCTAGTACTTCCAGCTTATCTGCGAACAGTACTGACTTCTTTTTGCTTGCATAGAACTTTGCCTTTCTGAGTAAGTCACATACCTGCCATATGTGTCTTTCATGTTCTTCTAATGTGTGCGAGAATACAAGAATATCAGCAATGTATACCCATACAAAGTGACGTAGGAATTCACTCAGGAGGTCTTCCATTATTCGCATAAAGGTTGGAGGTGCGTTCATGTCTCCTTGTAGCATTACTTTGCTAACAAACCATCCAAATGGGGTTTTGAATAAATTGAATTTAGCACTGTCTTTGTCCACTTGTATTTGGAAGTATACGTTGCTTAGGTCAATTTTGCTCCTGAATTTCGCTCATCCTATTCGGTTTAGGATTTGTTGTTGGTTGGGGATGGATGGGCTATCCATGATTGTGTTGTCATTTTGAATTTTTCAGGTCCACCAGGGGGTGGATATTTCCGTCTGACTTTGGTTGTACAAACATAGGTACCACTTTGGGGACTTCCTGTCGTACCATTACTCCAGCTCGTAATTTCCCATTTATCCAGTTTATAAGTTTTTCCTTGTATGCTTCTGGAATTGAGTATGTTGGTTGGTTCTTTAGATCCGTTGGATCTTTCATCTGAATGTGATGGTTAATCTTACGCATAGGAGGTAATGTTTCAGGAACCTTTTCCGGGAATACATACTTGTATTCTTCCAACAGTGTTGCTGAGGTTGCATCTGAAATAGCGGCTCGTAATTCCCCACTTGTTGGTTTGCATGGTACTTGCAGTTTGTCATCGGGAAACTGCACTGCTGTATCCCTATACCTGATAAGGGCGTTGTGTCTTTTCAGGAATGGCATTCAAATCAGGGCATCGTATTTTGCCAAGTTTCCTACCAACATTTCCTGATTTGTCCATTTCATATTTCCCATTCCTATGGTCAGCACACATTTCTTGGGGCTTGAAGAGCGGGAACCTTTTATTGCCATGTTGACTGTAGGTGGTTGGGGTAGGGGTTCTGTAGGTATGCCGTGGGTAGGGATAAAGGTAGTGCTAATAATGTCACAACCGATTGTTCCTGTATTGAATAGTACCTTTGCTGGATGGCCCTCTATGTAGATTGTTCCTTCTAGTATGTCATGGGGCCTTACTATTAGCACTGGTTGGGTTTGGAGGCTTTCCATTTCCACTAGGTTGATTTCCACTTCTTCATATCCGGTTGCTTCCATATGGTTTGTGCTCGCATCCTGCTTTGCTATTTTTTCCTTTTCCCTTTTTGGCATAGCAGTCCTTTGCATAGTGCCTCTTTTTCCCGCATTTGAAACATGTGCCTTCATCAAGTCATTTCCATTTTTTTCTTCTTGTCTTTCAAACCTTTGCGGTATGGTTTTTCCTTCCTTGTATTATCACACGGCAATGATCCTTTACTGTTCTTCTGCTATGCTATATCGGTTCAGTAAACCCCTGTTTCATACAGGATAGCATCCTTGCGTTCAGACTATTTCACTATCTTTTCAAAAGAGTCTCCATCTTCTTGCATACATTCTACCTCCTGGTGTGGTCTGGAATGCATTGCTTTATACAGTCTCTCTTGTAACGTGTATTGAGATCCTGTTCCAGTAGGCAATGGTCCAGGGTTCATTAGGAGATCTGTTGCGACCATTGTTATTCTTACGGTTTTCCCATTTTTGTATTTACTGGATTTCCTTGAACTTCTTAAATAGTTCTTCCATGTTTCGCAAGGATTGCAATCTTTTTCTCAGGTACTTTACGAGGGTTGTTCCTTGAAGTTTTTCCCCACTCCTGTAATAGTTCAATGCTTGGTGGTATGCTTCCTCCACCTTTCCTGTACAGAAACTTCCCAAGTACGCTTGGCTTCCTTCTTTGATTTTGTCCACGCCGTGTAGGGCAAGGTATTGGGAAGTGGTTGTTACCCAGCGATCAAATGCTTCAAGTTTTAGGTCTTCCTTTTCACCCAAGAACGTGGGCGGCAGCGGGAGTTTGACTTTTAGTCCTGTTCACCAGGCTCCTGGGCCGGGCGGCATGGCGGATGCTCCTTTGGACATATCATGTTCAGACTCTTCCCTGCTGGAACTGTCACCTGACGAGCTTTCTGAAGAGTTGCTGGGGGTTCGTCTGGTGGTTCTTGTGCTACTGAGTGATCGGATGTTTCTTCTTTGTTGTCTTCCTTCTTTGGAGTGCGGCTAGGCAGGCTGTCTTTTTTCGGTGGTTGTGCCGGTTCTTTTCCCTTTCCGGGGCTCAAGAGAAAGAGCCCTGGGAGGCTTGTTGCTGCTTTTGCTACCTCGTCGGTTGATTCGCTAAAGGTTTGCTTGGCCAAATCCTGCGCTAATTGCCTTTCTGCTTCGTCAATTGAGAACTCGCTCTTTGGCCCTTTCGGCTTCTTGGGTTACCTTGTTTTGGGAAGGCCTTCTCGTGGGACCTGCTTCCTAGTTCGAATCTCAAGTGACTCAATGGTGTCTCATTGGCGGAGCCGAATCTTTTGTGGTTCTGCCGCTCCCCACTGCTAGCTTCGATGTTGGACTTTCATAGGTTGATCAGGCCTGGTCCAGGCAGGTTTCTAACCACTTACTGAGGTTAAAAAAATGTAATGTGTTTGGGCCAGGCCGTAGTCACGTAGTGGTACAATAGGAGCAGCTGGCTTCTTCATCAACAAGAAGTGAGCACTGCTTACTAAAGGAGTCTTCGAACGGGGTGCAATAACGAGATCCAAGAAGTAACCGTTCAACCAAGTATATTAAGAATACTGTCTGTCGAAGTCTGCTCTTTCCATCGTGGAAATCAGCGGTCTTTAAATACAGCATATCACTTATCTCCAGTATAAGTGATATTTCAAACTTTTGTGTGTATCAACCAATAGCGTACAAAACAATACAAGTACCAAGCGATACTATGAAACCAAACATAAAACATTGTGTATATCAACTGATAATACACGAAATAATACCAGTATCAAGCGATACTGTGAAACGAAACATAAAACATTATGTATATCAACTAATAGCACATGAAACAATACAAGTATCAAGCGATACTGTGAAACCAAATATAAAACATAACCTAGTACCTGTCATGGTTACAATAGAGGATTGGGGTTCTTGTACTTTCTTATAACACTTTTTCTTCAGAAATGGTTTTGATCATTGGGGAAGTTTTCAGGCACAACTGAGTGCACAGGTCGCTGTTGAAGTTGATTTGGCCTTTTTCCTAATCAAGGTTTGGGTTTTGTCATTTTAGCTATGGCTTTTCTAGTATAGCATTATCCTTCTGCAAATGTACTACTTAGAATATCATTGCTTCATGATGTGCTTCTACCTCCATAACCACCCCTACAATATGGGTAATAGAACCTACTTTGCTTTTTTTCCCATTGACAACAAATATGTCATTGAGTTTCCTGATCTTCTGCAGAGATATCTTGTAGGCTTTGCAGAACTCTCTGTTGATAAAATCTTCAGTAACCCCTGAGTCTAGCATTACAATCATTTTCTTTTCCTTGTTGGTTGTGCATAGTTTTATCTTTATCATTAGATGTTCATTGTCACAAGTACCTGTAGTATTGATTATTGCCTTTTAATGTTATGTCATTGATATGTGTGCAATGCTAGCAGTTTTGCCTCATCTGTCATCCCTCAAACCACTCATTGCTAGAGACTTTATTTATTTAAAGTCTCCTGCTTCTTGCTACTTCTAGTTGTATTTGTCTCTAGACATTTTGTTTTCTTATATCGGCAATTATTAATGAAATACCCTTTTAGCCCCCATCTTAGACAGCCATTTTCCCTTTTCCTTAATTGGTATACTTGGTCGGACCGCTGTTCAAATTGTTGTTTCCTTCTTCCCACTACATTCGAGTCTCTGGGGTCTCCAGCCAGTGAGGACTTGGGTATGTTTGCTGGCCGATGAGTACCATTGTTGTTTCGCAATGTGGTTTCTCAAATCATATCTGCTATTTGGTTTTGAAAAGGCTAGACTAGACTAATCTTGTCCTCTTTGTTGATAGCCCATACTACAAAGTTCTCAGTAGTCATATGTATGTGGTCCAAGTTCTCTCAGGCTCCTTGTAGCCTTTTGTTGCTGGCCCTAAGCAGAGTACAGAATTCTGCATTCTCGTCGTATTCTGCTTTCACCTCTATCATGCCGAACTTGTACTAGAAGTCAGAGAAGCTATTCTTCTCTTGTTTCATCATGTCTAGTTTGAGTCAAGCCATATCTTTAGCATTCCAGTCTCTCAACTACATTTCGAGGGTCTCCTTAAACTCTATCTATATTACCTACACTCAGTCCCTTCTTTCTTCGATAGAGAGCAGAATCCATTAGCCTGTGGCTTCTCTCAAGAGAGATTCTGTATAGTCTATCATTATCATATTCTGGCCTTTGCCATATTGCTTGACTTTGAAATACTATTCCAGTTGGCTCAGGAATACTCTTAGTTTCCCTCAGTCCCCATCAAAGACATCTAGTTTCTTTGCTTTGGGTCTTGATTCTAGGTAAGTTTTAATAACCCCCAGGAATCTTGACAGTTGATCTTCTGACATCATCACAACCTGCATTGTTGGCCCTATCGGGAGTGCTAGTACTACTACTGTGGCCACCTCTGCAGGTGGTAGTGGAGTTCCTTTGGAAGAACAGTCAGGTAGTAAGATTTATTCTGGCATGACCAGGCTTGTGGCTCACGCAGATTGGTCTGCTGCTTCATCTGGTATGTTGTGGATCTGTCCTAGATCTAGGGTCTTATCAGTGAGATCTATATCTTCTTCCTTGTCTGGAGTGAACTTGGAGTTTCTTGGAGTTGCCATCCTGCTGTTATTAGGTGTCGTAGGAGATGCAACCAAATGTTCCTGTAACCGGTACGGGTTACTATTGTTTTATGTTTGGTTTCACAGTATCGTTTGATACTTGTAGTGTTTCGTGTGCTATCGGTTGATACACACATTGTTTTATGTTTGGTTTTACAAGTATCATTTGATACGTGTATTATTTCGTGTGCTATCGGTTGATACACACATTGTTTTATGTTTGGTTTCACAGTATCGTTTGATACTTGTATTGTTTCGTGTGCTATCGGTTGATACACACATTGTTTTATGTTTGGTTTCACAGTATCGTTTGATACTTGTATTGTTTCGTGTGCTATCGGTTGATACACACATTGTTTTATGTTTGGTTTCACAGTATCGTTTGATACTTGTATTGTTTCGTGTGCTATCGGTTGATACACACATTGTTTTATGTTTGGTTTCACAGTATCGTTTGATACTTGTATTGTTTCGTGTGCTATCGGTTGATACACACATTGTTTTATGTTTGGTTTCACAGTATCGTTTGATACTTGTATTGTTTCGTGTGCTATCGGTTGATACACACATTGTTTTATGTTTGGTTTCACAGTATCGTTTGATACTTGTATTGTTTCGTGTGCTATCGGTTGATACACACATTGTTTTATGTTTGGTTTCACAGTATCGTTTGATACTTGTATTGTTTCGTGTGCTATCGGTTGATACACACATTGTTTTATGTTTGGTTTCACAGTATCGTTTGATACTTGTATTGTTTCGTGTGCTATCGGTTGATACACACATTGTTTTATGTTTGGTTTCACAGTATCGTTTGATACTTGTATTGTTTCGTGTGCTATCGGTTGATACACACATTGTTTTATGTTTGGTTTCACAGTATCGTTTGATACTTGTATTGTTTCGTGTGCTATCGGTTGATACACACATTGTTTTATGTTTGGTTTCACAGTATCGTTTGATACTTGTATTGTTTCGTGTGCTATCGGTTGATACACACATTGTTTTATGTTTGGTTTCACAGTATCGTTTGATACTTGTATTGTTTCGTGTGCTATCGGTTGATACACACATTGTTTTATGTTTGGTTTCACAGTATCGTTTGATACTTGTATTGTTTCGTGTGCTATCGGTTGATACACACATTGTTTTATGTTTGGTTTCACAGTATCGTTTGATACTTGTATTGTTTCGTGTGCTATCGGTTGATACACACATTGTTTTATGTTTGGTTTCACAGTATCGTTTGATACTTGTATTGTTTCGTGTGCTATCGGTTGATACACACATTGTTTTATGTTTGGTTTCACAGTATCGTTTGATACTTGTATTGTTTCGTGTGCTATCGGTTGATACACACATTGTTTTATGTTTGGTTTCACAGTATCGTTTGATACTTGTATTGTTTCGTGTGCTATCGGTTGATACACACATTGTTTTATGTTTGGTTTCACAGTATCGTTTGATACTTGTATTGTTTCGTGTGCTATCGGTTGATACACACATTGTTTTATGTTTGGTTTCACAGTATCGTTTGATACTTGTATTGTTTCGTGTGCTATCGGTTGATACACACATTGTTTTATGTTTGGTTTCACAGTATCGTTTGATACTTGTATTGTTTCGTGTGCTATCGGTTGATACACACATTGTTTTATGTTTGGTTTCACAGTATCGTTTGATACTTGTATTGTTTCGTGTGCTATCGGTTGATACACACATTGTTTTATGTTTGGTTTCACAGTATCGTTTGATACTTGTATTGTTTCGTGTGCTATCGGTTGATACACACATTGTTTTATGTTTGGTTTCACAGTATCGTTTGATACTTGTATTGTTTCGTGTGCTATCGGTTGATACACACATTGTTTTATGTTTGGTTTCACAGTATCGTTTGATACTTGTATTGTTTCGTGTGCTATCGGTTGATACACACATTGTTTTATGTTTGGTTTCACAGTATCGTTTGATACTTGTATTGTTTCGTGTGCTATCGGTTGATACACACATTGTTTTATGTTTGGTTTCACAGTATCGTTTGATACTTGTATTGTTTCGTGTGCTATCGGTTGATACACACATTGTTTTATGTTTGGTTTCACAGTATCGTTTGATACTTGTATTGTTTCGTGTGCTATCGGTTGATACACACATTGTTTTATGTTTGGTTTCACAGTATCGTTTGATACTTGTATTGTTTCGTGTGCTATCGGTTGATACACACATTGTTTTATGTTTGGTTTCACAGTATCGTTTGATACTTGTATTGTTTCGTGTGCTATCGGTTGATACACACATTGTTTTATGTTTGGTTTCACAGTATCGTTTGATACTTGTATTGTTTCGTGTGCTATCGGTTGATACACACATTGTTTTATGTTTGGTTTCACAGTATCGTTTGATACTTGTATTGTTTCGTGTGCTATCGGTTGATACACACATTGTTTTATGTTTGGTTTCACAGTATCGTTTGATACTTGTATTGTTTCGTGTGCTATCGGTTGATACACACATTGTTTTATGTTTGGTTTCACAGTATCGTTTGATACTTGTATTGTTTCGTGTGCTATCGGTTGATACACACATTGTTTTATGTTTGGTTTCACAGTATCGTTTGATACTTGTATTGTTTCGTGTGCTATCGGTTGATACACACATTGTTTTATGTTTGGTTTCACAGTATCGTTTGATACTTGTATTGTTTCGTGTGCTATCGGTTGATACACACATTGTTTTATGTTTGGTTTCACAGTATCGTTTGATACTTGTATTGTTTCGTGTGCTATCGGTTGATACACACATTGTTTTATGTTTGGTTTCACAGTATCGTTTGATACTTGTATTGTTTCGTGTGCTATCGGTTGATACACACATTGTTTTATGTTTGGTTTCACAGTATCGTTTGATACTTGTATTGTTTCGTGTGCTATCGGTTGATACACACATTGTTTTATGTTTGGTTTCACAGTATCGTTTGATACTTGTATTGTTTCGTGTGCTATCGGTTGATACACACATTGTTTTATGTTTGGTTTCACAGTATCGTTTGATACTTGTATTGTTTCGTGTGCTATCGGTTGATACACACATTGTTTTATGTTTGGTTTCACAGTATCGTTTGATACTTGTATTGTTTCGTGTGCTATCGGTTGATACACACATTGTTTTATGTTTGGTTTCACAGTATCGTTTGATACTTGTATTGTTTCGTGTGCTATCGGTTGATACACACATTGTTTTATGTTTGGTTTCACAGTATCGTTTGATACTTGTATTGTTTCGTGTGCTATCGGTTGATACACACATTGTTTTATGTTTGGTTTCACAGTATCGTTTGATACTTGTATTGTTTCGTGTGCTATCGGTTGATACACACATTGTTTTATGTTTGGTTTCACAGTATCGTTTGATACTTGTATTGTTTCGTGTGCTATCGGTTGATACACACATTGTTTTATGTTTGGTTTCACAGTATCGTTTGATACTTGTATTGTTTCGTGTGCTATCGGTTGATACACACATTGTTTTATGTTTGGTTTCACAGTATCGTTTGATACTTGTATTGTTTCGTGTGCTATCGGTTGATACACACATTGTTTTATGTTTGGTTTCACAGTATCGTTTGATACTTGTATTGTTTCGTGTGCTATCGGTTGATACACACATTGTTTTATGTTTGGTTTCACAGTATCGTTTGATACTTGTATTGTTTCGTGTGCTATCGGTTGATACACACATTGTTTTATGTTTGGTTTCACAGTATCGTTTGATACTTGTATTGTTTCGTGTGCTATCGGTTGATACACACATTGTTTTATGTTTGGTTTCACAGTATCGTTTGATACTTGTATTGTTTCGTGTGCTATCGGTTGATACACACATTGTTTTATGTTTGGTTTCACAGTATCGTTTGATACTTGTATTGTTTCGTGTGCTATCGGTTGATACACACATTGTTTTATGTTTGGTTTCACAGTATCGTTTGATACTTGTATTGTTTCGTGTGCTATCGGTTGATACACACATTGTTTTATGTTTGGTTTCACAGTATCGTTTGATACTTGTATTGTTTCGTGTGCTATCGGTTGATACACACATTGTTTTATGTTTGGTTTCACAGTATCGTTTGATACTTGTATTGTTTCGTGTGCTATCGGTTGATACACACATTGTTTTATGTTTGGTTTCACAGTATCGTTTGATACTTGTATTGTTTCGTGTGCTATCGGTTGATACACACATTGTTTTATGTTTGGTTTCACAGTATCGTTTGATACTTGTATTGTTTCGTGTGCTATCGGTTGATACACACATTGTTTTATGTTTGGTTTCACAGTATCGTTTGATACTTGTATTGTTTCGTGTGCTATCGGTTGATACACACATTGTTTTATGTTTGGTTTCACAGTATCGTTTGATACTTGTATTGTTTCGTGTGCTATCGGTTGATACACACATTGTTTTATGTTTGGTTTCACAGTATCGTTTGATACTTGTATTGTTTCGTGTGCTATCGGTTGATACACACATTGTTTTATGTTTGGTTTCACAGTATCGTTTGATACTTGTATTGTTTCGTGTGCTATCGGTTGATACACACATTGTTTTATGTTTGGTTTCACAGTATCGTTTGATACTTGTATTGTTTCGTGTGCTATCGGTTGATACACACATTGTTTTATGTTTGGTTTCACAGTATCGTTTGATACTTGTATTGTTTCGTGTGCTATCGGTTGATACACACATTGTTTTATGTTTGGTTTCACAGTATCGTTTGATACTTGTATTGTTTCGTGTGCTATCGGTTGATACACACATTGTTTTATGTTTGGTTTCACAGTATCGTTTGATACTTGTATTGTTTCGTGTGCTATCGGTTGATACACACATTGTTTTATGTTTGGTTTCACAGTATCGTTTGATACTTGTATTGTTTCGTGTGCTATCGGTTGATACACACATTGTTTTATGTTTGGTTTCACAGTATCGTTTGATACTTGTATTGTTTCGTGTGCTATCGGTTGATACACACATTGTTTTATGTTTGGTTTCACAGTATCGTTTGATACTTGTATTGTTTCGTGTGCTATCGGTTGATACACACATTGTTTTATGTTTGGTTTCACAGTATCGTTTGATACTTGTATTGTTTCGTGTGCTATCGGTTGATACACACATTGTTTTATGTTTGGTTTCACAGTATCGTTTGATACTTGTATTGTTTCGTGTGCTATCGGTTGATACACACATTGTTTTATGTTTGGTTTCACAGTATCGTTTGATACTTGTATTGTTTCGTGTGCTATCGGTTGATACACACATTGTTTTATGTTTGGTTTCACAGTATCGTTTGATACTTGTATTGTTTCGTGTGCTATCGGTTGATACACACATTGTTTTATGTTTGGTTTCACAGTATCGTTTGATACTTGTATTGTTTCGTGTGCTATCGGTTGATACACACATTGTTTTATGTTTGGTTTCACAGTATCGTTTGATACTTGTATTGTTTCGTGTGCTATCGGTTGATACACACATTGTTTTATGTTTGGTTTCACAGTATCGTTTGATACTTGTATTGTTTCGTGTGCTATCGGTTGATACACACATTGTTTTATGTTTGGTTTCACAGTATCGTTTGATACTTGTATTGTTTCGTGTGCTATCGGTTGATACACACATTGTTTTATGTTTGGTTTCACAGTATCGTTTGATACTTGTATTGTTTCGTGTGCTATCGGTTGATACACACATTGTTTTATGTTTGGTTTCACAGTATCGTTTGATACTTGTATTGTTTCGTGTGCTATCGGTTGATACACACATTGTTTTATGTTTGGTTTCACAGTATCGTTTGATACTTGTATTGTTTCGTGTGCTATCGGTTGATACACACATTGTTTTATGTTTGGTTTCACAGTATCGTTTGATACTTGTATTGTTTCGTGTGCTATCGGTTGATACACACATTGTTTTATGTTTGGTTTCACAGTATCGTTTGATACTTGTATTGTTTCGTGTGCTATCGGTTGATACACACATTGTTTTATGTTTGGTTTCACAGTATCGTTTGATACTTGTATTGTTTCGTGTGCTATCGGTTGATACACACATTGTTTTATGTTTGGTTTCACAGTATCGTTTGATACTTGTATTGTTTCGTGTGCTATCGGTTGATACACACATTGTTTTATGTTTGGTTTCACAGTATCGTTTGATACTTGTATTGTTTCGTGTGCTATCGGTTGATACACACATTGTTTTATGTTTGGTTTCACAGTATCGTTTGATACTTGTATTGTTTCGTGTGCTATCGGTTGATACACACATTGTTTTATGTTTGGTTTCACAGTATCGTTTGATACTTGTATTGTTTCGTGTGCTATCGGTTGATACACACATTGTTTTATGTTTGGTTTCACAGTATCGTTTGATACTTGTATTGTTTCGTGTGCTATCGGTTGATACACACATTGTTTTATGTTTGGTTTCACAGTATCGTTTGATACTTGTATTGTTTCGTGTGCTATCGGTTGATACACACATTGTTTTATGTTTGGTTTCACAGTATCGTTTGATACTTGTATTGTTTCGTGTGCTATCGGTTGATACACACATTGTTTTATGTTTGGTTTCACAGTATCGTTTGATACTTGTATTGTTTCGTGTGCTATCGGTTGATACACACATTGTTTTATGTTTGGTTTCACAGTATCGTTTGATACTTGTATTGTTTCGTGTGCTATCGGTTGATACACACATTGTTTTATGTTTGGTTTCACAGTATCGTTTGATACTTGTATTGTTTCGTGTGCTATCGGTTGATACACACATTGTTTTATGTTTGGTTTCACAGTATCGTTTGATACTTGTATTGTTTCGTGTGCTATCGGTTGATACACACATTGTTTTATGTTTGGTTTCACAGTATCGTTTGATACTTGTATTGTTTCGTGTGCTATCGGTTGATACACACATTGTTTTATGTTTGGTTTCACAGTATCGTTTGATACTTGTATTGTTTCGTGTGCTATCGGTTGATACACACATTGTTTTATGTTTGGTTTCACAGTATCGTTTGATACTTGTATTGTTTCGTGTGCTATCGGTTGATACACACATTGTTTTATGTTTGGTTTCACAGTATCGTTTGATACTTGTATTGTTTCGTGTGCTATCGGTTGATACACACATTGTTTTATGTTTGGTTTCACAGTATCGTTTGATACTTGTATTGTTTCGTGTGCTATCGGTTGATACACACATTGTTTTATGTTTGGTTTCACAGTATCGTTTGATACTTGTATTGTTTCGTGTGCTATCGGTTGATACACACATTGTTTTATGTTTGGTTTCACAGTATCGTTTGATACTTGTATTGTTTCGTGTGCTATCGGTTGATACACACATTGTTTTATGTTTGGTTTCACAGTATCGTTTGATACTTGTATTGTTTCGTGTGCTATCGGTTGATACACACATTGTTTTATGTTTGGTTTCACAGTATCGTTTGATACTTGTATTGTTTCGTGTGCTATCGGTTGATACACACATTGTTTTATGTTTGGTTTCACAGTATCGTTTGATACTTGTATTGTTTCGTGTGCTATCGGTTGATACACACATTGTTTTATGTTTGGTTTCACAGTATCGTTTGATACTTGTATTGTTTCGTGTGCTATCGGTTGATACACACATTGTTTTATGTTTGGTTTCACAGTATCGTTTGATACTTGTATTGTTTCGTGTGCTATCGGTTGATACACACATTGTTTTATGTTTGGTTTCACAGTATCGTTTGATACTTGTATTGTTTCGTGTGCTATCGGTTGATACACACATTGTTTTATGTTTGGTTTCACAGTATCGTTTGATACTTGTATTGTTTCGTGTGCTATCGGTTGATACACACATTGTTTTATGTTTGGTTTCACAGTATCGTTTGATACTTGTATTGTTTCGTGTGCTATCGGTTGATACACACATTGTTTTATGTTTGGTTTCACAGTATCGTTTGATACTTGTATTGTTTCGTGTGCTATCGGTTGATACACACATTGTTTTATGTTTGGTTTCACAGTATCGTTTGATACTTGTATTGTTTCGTGTGCTATCGGTTGATACACACATTGTTTTATGTTTGGTTTCACAGTATCGTTTGATACTTGTATTGTTTCGTGTGCTATCGGTTGATACACACATTGTTTTATGTTTGGTTTCACAGTATCGTTTGATACTTGTATTGTTTCGTGTGCTATCGGTTGATACACACATTGTTTTATGTTTGGTTTCACAGTATCGTTTGATACTTGTATTGTTTCGTGTGCTATCGGTTGATACACACATTGTTTTATGTTTGGTTTCACAGTATCGTTTGATACTTGTATTGTTTCGTGTGCTATCGGTTGATACACACATTGTTTTATGTTTGGTTTCACAGTATCGTTTGATACTTGTATTGTTTCGTGTGCTATCGGTTGATACACACATTGTTTTATGTTTGGTTTCACAGTATCGTTTGATACTTGTATTGTTTCGTGTGCTATCGGTTGATACACACATTGTTTTATGTTTGGTTTCACAGTATCGTTTGATACTTGTATTGTTTCGTGTGCTATCGGTTGATACACACATTGTTTTATGTTTGGTTTCACAGTATCGTTTGATACTTGTATTGTTTCGTGTGCTATCGGTTGATACACACATTGTTTTATGTTTGGTTTCACAGTATCGTTTGATACTTGTATTGTTTCGTGTGCTATCGGTTGATACACACATTGTTTTATGTTTGGTTTCACAGTATCGTTTGATACTTGTATTGTTTCGTGTGCTATCGGTTGATACACACATTGTTTTATGTTTGGTTTCACAGTATCGTTTGATACTTGTATTGTTTCGTGTGCTATCGGTTGATACACACATTGTTTTATGTTTGGTTTCACAGTATCGTTTGATACTTGTATTGTTTCGTGTGCTATCGGTTGATACACACATTGTTTTATGTTTGGTTTCACAGTATCGTTTGATACTTGTATTGTTTCGTGTGCTATCGGTTGATACACACATTGTTTTATGTTTGGTTTCACAGTATCGTTTGATACTTGTATTGTTTCGTGTGCTATCGGTTGATACACACATTGTTTTATGTTTGGTTTCACAGTATCGTTTGATACTTGTATTGTTTCGTGTGCTATCGGTTGATACACACATTGTTTTATGTTTGGTTTCACAGTATCGTTTGATACTTGTATTGTTTCGTGTGCTATCGGTTGATACACACATTGTTTTATGTTTGGTTTCACAGTATCGTTTGATACTTGTATTGTTTCGTGTGCTATCGGTTGATACACACATTGTTTTATGTTTGGTTTCACAGTATCGTTTGATACTTGTATTGTTTCGTGTGCTATCGGTTGATACACACATTGTTTTATGTTTGGTTTCACAGTATCGTTTGATACTTGTATTGTTTCGTGTGCTATCGGTTGATACACACATTGTTTTATGTTTGGTTTCACAGTATCATTTGATACGTGTATTGTTTCGTGTGCTATCGGTTGATACACACAATGTTTTGCAATATCGCTCATACTGGAGATAAGCGATATGCTGTATTTAAAGACCGCTGATTCCCGCAATGGAAACAGCAGACTTCGACTGACAGTATTCTTTAATATACTTGGTTGAACGGTTACCTCTTTGATCTCCTATTACACCCCGTTCGCAGCCTCCTTTAGCTAGCAGCGCTCGCTTCGTGTTGATCACGAAGCCATCTGCTCCTATCGTACCACTACGTGACTAGGGCCTGGCCCGAACACGTTACAGTTCCAGATTCCTACTACTCTGTTCGTCATGACAGGTAACAACTTTGTTGGAGGCCATACTACATTGTGTTCTAAGGCTCTTTGAATCTCACGGCCCTATCTTAGTATTCTCATATAAGAATTGGTTTCTCATAAATGTTGAGAGACTTGGTTATTATTTTCATAGTTATTTGCATTGCGGAACGTATTAGAGTGTAAAGGTTTTTGTATTTTATAAAGTTATAAGTAGGAAAGAATAATAGATGGTTGTGTAAAAAGCTAACCCATTTGTGAAAACTTGGCCTTTATATAGCCCTCTTTCTGCAACTCTAAACCTGCCCCAAACCTTGAACCTGAGGTCAGGTGCAAAATCAATCCTCATATACACAAAATATAAAACAATCCAATAACCTTTAAGCCAGGTCATGTGCAAAATACCTAAGCCATATGACATATCAATGAGGTTATATGTGAAACATGAACAAGTCTAGATCTATTCCATGATATCAATCGTCTATTATATGAAAGATATAAATCAAATATAACAAATCACATGACCTGCTCATAAGATCATGCATGAAACATAAATCAAATATAAACAAGCTCTATGACCTGCTAACAAGATTATATACAAAACCTGTTTCTTGCTTCTGTTATCTAGCCAGTACTCCTCTACCCAGATTATGACAGATACACCCCATAGCTAGAGTATCTGATATATCATAGATCTCAATATAAGAACAATACTTCTCAGTTCCTATAAAATGTAATATTTTTCTTTTAATTTTATAATATACTAACTAATTAAGTCTATAGTAGCAAACCGTTTGTCAGAAAGTTAAAGCTATATAGAGTATTATAGGAAACAAAAAGAGAGAGATCTTACTTGAGATTATAAATAAAGCATATATTGAATTTAAAAAACAGGTTTGGTTAGTTATTTTAAATTAATAGCAGATATAGTAGAAGGCTAAAACTAGAGACTACTTGAAAAACTCAAATCTTTAGTTTACCTGATATGAAATAAGTAGTAGAGATACAAGACTCTTAGCTATTAATTATATATATACTATACCCAGTATGGTCTGATATGTGAAGAATCAATTTAGCACTATAAATTTCAAACAGGTCAACCAACTTTTTTGTGTTCACAGACTGTATATTTAGTTGAGGAATTATAAGATTACAAGCTGAAGTATAATACAGACTTTTGTGAAATAAGATTAAAACCTTAACGTATTGTACCTAGTTATGGGTCAACCCCTAGTAATGGGTCAGTTTTGGCCTACTTGTAAAAACATTAAAAATTGAAACCACCAACCCAACCTTTGCTCTTAGGACCCAATATTTCACATAATTAAAGCTATATACATAGTTCTTGTAACTGTAAAGTATTATGCAAAAATATCTAAAGATAAACCTTTGACATCCTATAATCATCATATATCACTCAGGTAAAGATGCTTGTTATTGGAGCTCAGAGTTGGGAAAGCTCTGAGAATTAATACCCAGCAGTTAGGCTATAGGTCTCAGGTTGATCTAGGCAAAATATCAGGTCAAAGCAGCAAGTATTTAAGGCAGGCTATTCTGTTCTATCTTCCTTATTTTCCTCAAAGATTTGAGTTACCATACAACACTTCTATATCATACAAACTTTTTCCACAACAAGTTATCCAAATTCGATCTTTCATGGCTCCCAAGAAATCTGATAAGGAGAGCATCATTCGACCTACTTTGCAGCACAGAATTGACCATCCTGAGCTCTCAGTACGCAAAATTGCCACACTTTTTAGTCTTTCCAATAAGACTTTGCAAAATTGCCTTCGACACAAAACAACACCTGCCCCAGAGGCTCATGAGCCTCAGCAACTGCTTGCCAAGGTTGAAGAGAGTGTTATTATTGAGAGGATCAAGGACTGTGATGATAGAGGGATTTCTCTTCGCCAGAGACATGTTTTGGATATGGTATACCAGTTGCAAAAGATGAAAGGGAAAACAGGAGAAATTGGGAAGTATTGGGTGGATCGGTTCATTATAAGATATCCAGAGATTCAATCCAAGGTTGGGAAGACCTTGGATAAGCAGCGATCCCTTGCCACTGATCCAGCAATCTTCAAAGAACACCTCAATCGCTACTACAATATGCACTGCAAATATCATATTAAGCCAGAAGACACTTGGAATACCGATAAGAAGGGATTTGCAATGGGTCTGGGAGGTGGTAGGACTATCTTATGCCATACTGGTAGGAAGAATCCAAGGATTATGCAGGATGGAAAGCGGTCTTGGGTTACAGTTGTGGAAGCCATTTCTGGCAAGGGAAAGTCGACTCCGCCTCTTATTATTCATGCTTCGAATGCCGAACTCATCAGGCATCGTAGTAACATCAACTATGAGAAGAATACAGATATCTATTTTACACACTTGAAGGCAGGTTACACCATGACAGAGATTACATTGGACTGGTTGGTGAACATCTTCGAACCAAAAACGAGGCCAGAAAACGGAATCAAGGATTATCGAATACTGGTTTTAGATGGACACAGCTCTCATATGAACAATATCAAGTTTATTGAGTACTGTATTAAGATGAACATCCACCTGATATGTCTTCCTGCTCATACAACCCATGTTCTTTAACCCTTGGACATTGGAATCTTCTCCCCTGTAGGAACCGGTTATCGAAAGAAGTTGGAAGACTTTCTCCGTGATCATGGACCCAATTGGCCAATGCATAAAGGTGACTTTTATCCAATGTACCACAAGGCAAGAGCAAAGGCTATGAGTGAGAGGAATATTCTGTCAGCTTGGAGGGCTAGTGGCATGATCCCATTCAATCGGCAGAGAGTTTTGAGCTAGTCTGGGCTTCAATTGAGTACTCCACTATCCAGACCTGTGAATAAACACTGTTCTGGCCTTCGCTCTCTCCCCACCCATCCAGGGACATCCTCTGAACTCGATAAGATCAGGGAGGAAGCCAACCAACTCGAATTCAATGATACAAGTTGTACTCTTTTCAACAAAGCTTTAGACTTGTGTAGCAAGGCAAATGCCCAGTCTGTTCTCGATGCTGCAACTATTACCAAGCTCCAAGCTGTCAAGCCCAGTACTACAGACCGCCGCCAGATTAAGGGTGGCCTTATTCTTCATACCTCAGTTCTTTCTAGTCTCTATAAAAAGCGTGAGAGTGATGATATACGCAAAAAGGATTTGGCTGCAAAGAAGAAGATCTCACAAAAGCAACAGAAGACCAAATCGCAAGCGGTTACTTCCAGAAGGAAGGCTAGGTCCGAGCCAAGGGCTGTTGAAAATCTGGAGATGATTGATGCAGAGGAGGATGAGATGGACTGTGATGAGTCCAGTGAATCTGTAAGTAGATATTCACCTATTTTATCATATTTTGAAATTAATAGCTCGCATTTTCTAGGAGGAAAATCCGATTTCTAACAACATGACTCCAAGCACCATCTGCCCCCAGTGCTCCTCATGCAAAAAGGTTAACTATCAGGTCATTTTAAGCTCTGATTCTGAGGACAATAGTGATTAAATCATGAACTATCACTTTGGGATCTCAATCCTGCAATTTGTATTATTACAAAACAATTTTTTTTGTACATCATATGACAATTGAAAGCAGTTATATTACAAGGTTTGAGGCCTGGAGAGTAAATATTGAGTTAGTGGTGGCAATTTTTAATGTTTTTACAAGTAGGCCAAAACTGACCCATTACTAGGGGTTGACCCATAACTAGGTACAATACGTTATATTGTTATGACAACTCTAGCTACTATATATAGTCTTACCCTCCAGGTCTGGAGAGAGGCCTACTAGTTCTCGAGTATGATACTATGGTACTAGCATAGGCCCCTCAAGAACTTGAGAGATTTGGGAATTCTTTGCTCTTTTTGTTGCTGGCCTAAAATCTTTGGGTCTCACAGAAATCTTTCTTTCATAAAATTATTATATTAGAAAAGTCATAGATGGCTGTTGATTTACTTTTTCCTCTGCCCGCTCCTCCTTTTCCTCTGTTCCACCTGGCTGGCTAAGATGCCTTTACATTGCCTGGAGGTAGGTGTTGGGGCCAGATGAAGTGATCTGATCAGATGGGATATCCAATGATCAGATTCCACTTTTGAGATAGGCGTACGGAACATAATAAGATCATATCCTTTCTTGCCGGGTATGATATATACATCCTTTGGCTTGCAAATAGCGCCAAACGGCAAAGAAGAAGAAAAAGGTGACTGAACGTGATAAAAAAACGTGCCCCAAGAAGTGTGGGATCTCAATGTTCCTTCTCCGCCAAAGGATGGTGAATCATCCCCTCTTTGTACCCCTTGACTACTCCTAATTTGAGATCCCTTGTGAGGACGCAATCGCTCCTACGGTGGCTAGGGAAGTCCGCGAGTGGATGCATACCGGTATTCGATGACACCGCCAATAGGGCCATTACTTTATAAGTTCAACCCTTCGCCCACCCAATGATATATTTGCTCTACCGTAATCGCCCCGCACCAGGCAGGTTCCCGGAATACGATACCATGGACTCCTCTCCGGACCCCTCCGGACGAGTTGGGACGTATCATACCTATAGACATTGCCCCCGTTACCTCCCAAGTCGCCAATCGAGTATGCCCCCGGAACCAAATTCGACACGTCTTTTGCGATCTATCACGTCTTTAGCGCCCCTGCATTTCCGTCAAACCAAAGACCGAGTGACACCGCACGACCTTCAACGGAATACAGCCATGGAAAATGCCTCTCGGAAAAAAGAGTATCAATTATTGGCAAAGTGCCCTGATACTTCAGGAATTGGCAGTGCGGTACCGTAGATAAGCGATAAGCTTCTCGTACTGTGCTCGGGTAGACCGCATGCAGTGCGGCGGGAATTCTCATATCATAGCTGGGGATAGATGTTAGTGTAGATAGTTTATTATTGTAGTGGTGCATTCTAGGTGCATATGATTCCTTTCCCATCGAGTGAAAAAGGCCCTACCAGTTATGATATCATACCTATTCACTGTTGCCAGAGCAGCAAGGAAACATAATCAGGAAAACCGGCCAGGAACCCCTCCCGCAAAAAGGGCGATTCTCAACATGCGACACACGATCATGACCTATCACCCGATAGCCCCTATTAACCCGAGTTCAGAGCTTAAGTTAACCCCACGTCACGTGTCATGTTAGTGGTGGGGCACCAGGACACGGGCGGAAGTTTTTTTTATCGATAAGGCCAAACCGCAACGCTATCAAATGATAAGTTATGATAGCACAATCTTGCAAACCGCAAAACGGAACACAAAAAATTCGTCAACAAATCTATCCATTACCGTATGTCCTTAGCACAACCCCTTCTCGTGTAGAAGCCGTGATGCCGTCCCCGAACATCTGGATAGCAGCCAGCGACAACGACATCCAATCCGTAGCACGCTTCCTCTCGCAGGACCCTACATCCGTAAACTCCAGAGACGGGAACGGCTGTTCGTCCCTTCTCCCCCCCCCAATCCTTTTTATCACCATCACCATCATTATTGTTATTACTATTTACTAACTTACCAAGACACGCCCATCCACGCCGCCGTCTCCTATAACCACATTCCCCTCCTCCGCTCGCTGGTGCGTACCCACGGCGGGGACGTGAATGTGCAGGATAACGAGGGCGATACACCACTATTCGTGGCTGAGACTGTCGAAGTTACCCGGGTGCTGGTGGAGGAATTGGGAGCTGATGTTGGGCATAGGAATGGGTTGGGGTTAACTGTGCTGCCCCCCCCCCCTTGGTCATGCCACGCCTCAATTTCGCTGGCTAATATAGGGGAGGGGTGTTAGGCAGCGGATACAATTGAGGAAGACGGACAGTTCCCGTTGGTTGCTGCGTACTTGCGTGGGTTAGGGGCCGCCGCCGTCGCCGCCGGTGAGGATGAGGAAGGAGGGGAGGGAGGAGCAACGACCTATCCGAAGCCGCCGCCGGGGGTCTCGGTTGATCTTAGTGCTGCTGAGGATGTGTCTGAGACGCTACCGCCCGTGGACGACGCGCTTAGGCGGAGGATTGAGGAGCTGGCGGCACGGGAGGACTTTAATAGTGAGGAGACGCAGAGGGAATTGAGGAGTCTTGTCACCCGGGCTGTGTATGATCATGTTGTGGATACCGGGGTGGAGAGGAGTATTCGGCCGCGGCAGGAAGGGGGAAGCACTTAGTGGAAGGGGGGAGGGAGGGAGGGGGGTTTTAATTTATGGCTCAAAACAAAGATGATGCTTGGGTTCAATGTTTTTTTTTTCTCGCGTAATATTTTATTCGTAGAGTACACTATTATGCATACCGGTAGTGCTTTCTGGGGTCGCATCAATGCGGAAGTCATAACTTTTTGCCCTAAACAACCAACAGGGTGAGGGAAAACATAACACCTTAGATGAATGCTGAAGAAGCAGAGGAAAAAAAAGGGAATATTGAATGGGACAAGGGAATTGTATCTCTAGTCTGGGTTTATCATCGCTGTGTCGAACCCGCTCGTAAATTGAAAAAAAGGACGAAATCTACGAAACGCATGTATCATGCCGCATGCCCCCACGAGTCTACGATCAAGCCTTGCCGCTTGCCTTCATCTTCTTGTAGAAATCGATCACCGAAGTGAAGACGACGAGAAGGATACCTGTTGAGATGAAGGGGCAACTTAGTAGGGGACAGCCATGACGATAGGCAAAAGCAGGGCTCAGTGAAATAGGCGACGTACCTCCTCCCGGGCCTAAACGAAGAACCTTAGGCAAGAATCCCTTATAAAGCGCTGCAAAGCCTTCCTCTTTGGCGACCAAAGCTATCGACGGAAGGGTCCAGTTGTACTTCGGAACGACGCCCTTAACTTTGACAGTGTTTTGGATACGAGATTTAACTACGTCAGCACTGTTATTCCCTGAGGTTAGCGTCTTTCCAAATGGATACCCCAAGCATGGACGTGGGAAGGTGAGCAGTACGGAGTATTTAGGATAGTTCCGAATGTTCCACCAATAGACCCAGCAACAAGATCATTAGTCATCTTCCCTTGCTTGGTTTCTGAGTTTGGAAGCAGTTTCTTCACTTGGAAAATAACTCCAAAATATCCCGCATTCCACAGGACGTGTCTCCACATGGTACTCTCCAGTCCGGTGTATAGACCCAATAGTCCGTCCGATGCAACCACCTTCTTCACTACATCGATAGGTCCGTTGTATGAGGACTTCTTATCCTGGAGACGGATCTTGACTAGCTCAAAGGGAACAACGACAAACGATTCTGTAGCGCCGGCAGAAGCACCAGTGAGGACCGATATAGACTGGTTCATCTCTGCTACGCCAAACATTTTGCGGTAGATTTTGCCCCACTCGTCATTCGCGGCAAACTTGGTCGCCCTAAAATTCGAATTAGAAACCGCCGCCGGAGGGCGGGGTCGCGGGAAATATGGGGGAGACCGCACCTCTTGGGAGCTTCCATAAGGATAGGTGCGGCAATTCCGCGGTACAATCTCGGGAACCTTGAGTAGCGATCAGCAAAACTGTGCAGCTTTTAATTGGGTTATTTGGACCGAACCCTTCGTTCTTGATGATTTTGCGGAAACAGTCAACCATGCCGTTATACCTATCGGCACCCTTCGCAGTATTATCTTGAAGTTGACTTGGCGCAGAGAATTTTGGTTAGTGTGGTGCTCGGGTGACCTGAATGGAGCAAGAAATTCTCACACACGAGTCTTGACTACATCGAGAGGATACCTATCGAATCGTCGTTAACCAGGTCGACCCCAAGAGAGAGGACTTCTGGGTTCAGTTGCGAGCAGGGAATTACATTGTAAGAATCTAGATGTTAAAAAAGGTCTACGTTAGCATATTGATCGATTCCTCTACGAAAATGGTGGGGTTGCTAACTTCACTGATTCCCGCGATAGCTCCTATTGGACCACATGGTTATAAGTTGCCGCAGAGATGGATAGGAGGTCAAATGAATGAGTACCAACCTGCCGCAAAGGACACAGGAAACGGAATGGGTTCTTGTTGTTTGGACATTGTTGATGGGAGCGAAAAGTTTGTCCGGAATTCGTTGACGAAACGGGAAAAAAAATGACCTTTCGGGTAGGGGGGAAAGAGGGAGGGAGAGGGAGGGAAGATGATTGGGGAGAAATGTGAGGAGTGTTGTGCCGTGGATCCCACCAAATATAATGAGGAATAGGTGGGGGAGCCGAGTGCAAAGTACTTGTACTGTGCCCGAGTAGTCTGCCGGGATGAGTTGTGCAGGGCCCTGCGGTAGTGGGCTAGGAGGCGGCTCAATGCCACTCACCCTTGCACCTACAGATTAGAGACATCGAGCGGGAAGTGCATATCCATACCGGCGCTCGAGTGGAGAAATCTGCCACGGTGGCTGGGCTTTTTGCATTGCACAGCTCGCGTATAAATCACTGCTGCGGTACAGTGCCGGTGATCCATCCAACTCGAGGTGAGAGTTTTCCACTGGATCCCTTGAAATCCGATGCAAATCTATCGATATGTCAGTCTCATCGAATCCTGCGGGAGATGCTTCACCCAGAAGCACAGCATCTTCAATCTCACAGGAAATAGATAAAACATTATGGTATTTGTGACATGCCGATGCATTATGTCGAGTGCGATATTTGCTGTGCAAGTACCGGTAGTATGGACAGATGTTGGACAAACCGCGTCTGTAATAGGTTAGCTATCATATCCTCTCTGTCATGGCCGTTTCTGTGCTGAGAACTGGGTCGATAGAGTAAATTACTTAACTCATGTTACACTAACTTATATTAATCACTATTTGGGATTGCGGGGCAACCGCGTCGCGTTCGTCTACGAGTGGCGTAGCAATGGTTTTTCCGGAACGGGGCAACACCAAAAACGCGCTCCCTGCGAGTCCCTTTAACTTCAACCCCCCCCTTTGCTTCCCGTTTGTGGATAGGGTGAGTTCTTTTTTTTTTTTTACTCCTCTCGTAGGTTACATATCTACCACACAACCGCTACCTACCTCACCACACACTTGCTATCATCTAGCTTGATTTGCTGTCTCTCTCTCGCTCGCTTTCGCTATTCTATTTCAATACATCTCTATTCCTTCTAGCCGTTTCGCACACTATTATCTTTTAGCCCATATCAACCCCCCCCCCTCTCTAATGCTATGTCTCGTCGAACTAAAAGCTTCTTTGAACAGGACCATTCTGCAAGGGTAAACCCTCTTGCTATTACTTTCCCGGTTTCAAATCTCGCGATTGACTAACAGATCTTGCGCAACTCGCTAGGCAAAAGCTCCGTACTCATATAATAGGAGAGGGAATCCCAATCCGCTGCAGCAGCAACAACAGCACCAGCAGAGCATAACTGGGAGCGACCCTTCCGCAATTCCTCCTTCCAAAGAGACAAAGGGAAAATTGAGTGCATTTGCCTTCGGCGGGTTGACACCTCGCCGCAAAGGAATGGGGTCTGGCGGCGGAATGGTGGGAGAGGGAGACGGCGAGAATGGTGCAGAAGCTTTAGCGACGACCCTAGACTTAGAGCCGGTGTCAGATCCAACCAAAGAATGCCCCCAGACTCCCGCTCCACGACTTCCCTTGTCAGATCTCATCGGAATTGGCGAGGAAGGAAAACTCCCACAGCCCGTGGTACAATCTGATGTTTCTCCGGAGGACAGGATCATGTGGCAGTTGTCACCGAATGGCTCGCAAGTAACACCAAAGGTCAAGGGGAAAGGGCAAAAAAGGAAGCGAAATATCGAATCCCCCCTGGGGGATGCTGCCCATCAGGATTCGCCGGCACAGAGAAAACCGGGCACTTTTAGCCTGCAAGGCCTGAACACGGACCTGAAAACACCGTCAGCGGATCCTGCGATGCAATTGTGGAGCAAATATTCTACAAACACTAATTCCGGTTCTGCGGCTGCGCGCCCCGTCAACCCAGTCGCTCGTCTTTTCAAGGGCGGGGAAGCATCTCAAAATGAAGCCCCAGATTTATCGCCCCTCGGTTTAAGACGTTCATACAGCTGTGGCCCGGATTGGCCTGGCCATTCTCGCTTGAAGAAACGAAAGACGAACCCTGAGCTGGGTTCCGAAGCAAGCGTCGCGGAAGAACCCACAGAAAATCCCCAAAGCCTTACCGCTGGAGCCAATGGTCCCGGGCCGTCGAGATTATCAAGAGTCAGTCGCCTGGTTGACAAAGTTAAGGAGACCTTAGGAAAACCCTCAGTCCTACCAGATTTACCATCCTCTTCTTCCCCGTTGCCGGAGAGACATCCCAATTTCGGTTTGACATCGTCTCCACTCGGTGGTGGAGGGCTGAGGGCACGGGGAAGTCCTTCTCTCGGTAGGGGTATGGCACTTGTCGACAAAGCCGCGCCTGTCGGGAGCTCTGACTCGGAGGACTTTGGTGAGTTCGACGAGGCTGATATTGACATGGGCATGCTGGAAAAGGTTGAGGAATTAGTAAGGGATTCCCAGTCCCAAACTCAGTCCAAACCTATGGCAGAGGACCCCTATGATCCCCCGATACCTGCTCGCGAGCAGCTAGTGCAACCGGCCCGGGAGAACTCCGGGTTATCCGTGGGTGCCGATGGAGAAGACGACTTTGGTGATGGGGATGATGATGATTTCTTTACGCAAAATTTTGAACAATTGGTCGCTAAGTTTGACACACCCGCCGTTGAGCCGACCCCGGGCAGTAATCTAGCAGGAAACTCCCAAAAACCGGATCAGGAAAGGCTAGACGCCAAAGTTCGGGATCGATCAGACGAAAATGCCAAGTTTCTGGAAGAATTTGGCGAGATTGATTTCGATGAATGGGAGGAAGAGGAACTGAAGATCACTCAAGGACTTGTGCGTATCACCTGTGACCGGATTCCGACAAGTTCTCTAATAATTTCAAGACAGATATAAACGCGAAGGTCATAAAAAGATATCTTGTTCTAGAAATATCCGAGAGCCAGTGGGAGCTAGGGAATCATTTCTCGCAAAATCAGAAGGTGGGGGTTTTGGTATATATCCTGAAATAGCTGTCGTACTGATCTGCTCAGGTACTGAAAGTAAGAGATGAAAGGCTGGATCACGAGAGAAAAATTCAACTCCGAGAGTCGTGGTATTTCGATACCGATATCTCTAAAGGCGACTATCTGCATCTGATCGGAACTTTTGACTCTTCCGGTACATGTGTCGTTGATAATGCTCACAACATGATTATTCTTCACCCAGATTTCCTTGTCTCAAGTACGGTGGTAGCAGACTCCTTTAGCTGTGTCCGGAAGGCAGTTTTTCAAGATCGTGTCAAAGCAACTGGCGACATCAGTAAGCCAATGGTGTACGGAAATATTCTTCATTCGCTTTTTCAGATTGCTTTAGAAGCGAACGATTTTTCGACTGTATTTCTACGAAAAAGCATAGGCTCGCTCGTCATCCAGTATGTAGAGAGTCTATATATGTTAAAAGAGCCACTTCCTGTCGCGACGGAGTATCTCTGCTCGAAAATACACCTTATTCAGGACTGGGCAAATTTATTCGTTTCGGAAAAACCTCAGGTAGTGGTTCCCCCTGCTTTGGAAATGCCCACAGCTAATCAGTGTACCTAAAGGCAAATGCTATCGTTACCGAGCATCGTACAAGGTATAATCCAATAGTTGCTATCACTAAGCTTCTCGATATCGAGGAGCATGTTTGGTCCCCAATGTTTGGCTTAAAGGGGATGATTGATGCCACCGTTCAAGCTACAGTCATTGACCACAAAAGTGAGAAAGTATTGACTATCCCACTCGAATTTAAGACCGGCCGAAGCACGACTGTAATGATGCACCGCGCTCAGACAATGCTCTATACTCTTTTGATGTCAGACCGATATGGTTAGTTGGCTGGAATTATCTATCGGCCAATGAAAGCTGACCTGATTTTAGACATCGACGTGCAATGCGGATTGTTATACTACCTGGAGAACAAGGAAATGGTTCGTGTGCCAGCTATCAGAGATGAGTTGCGTGGGATGATCATTGGTCGCAATCGCCTTGCGAGTTACATTCGGAACAGAGAGGTCCTGCCGGATATGCTGAAAAGTAGATATACCTGTGGAAATTGTTATGCCAAGGAAACTTGCTTTATATACCATAAAGTAGGCACAATCCCTCAAGTGATACTCCCGACGAGGCAAGTGCTGACCGGTTACAGCTTCTAGAAGACGGTACCCCCAAAACTAGTGGCGTCGAGGACCATTTCCACGACATCACCGGCCACCTTGGCCAGACGCATCAAACCTTTTTCAAGCATTGGGACAACCTACTATCGAAAGAGGAGAAGGATATCTCTCGTTTTAGGAAAGAGCTTTGGGGACTGCTTAGTTCGGAACGAGAAGCATTGGGAAGGTGTTTTGTCATAACCCCCGGTCTGAATGTTAGTACAGGGGCTGATATATAACATTTGAATTTAGATGCTTTGGTCAACTAGTTATCGTGCCAGGCTCAATTTCCGTTGATTCTTCAGCCTCGAAGATCAATAGATACACCTATAGTTTAACAAAGGGTGGTGAGACAGCTGTTCCAGGTTTTACTTTCTTGGATTCTATGATCAACCCTGGTGAACCCATTGTGATTTCAGATGAACAAGGTCACTTTGCCCTCGCGTTGGGTTACATAACAGAAATCCGCCACAATCGGGTCACGGTACAAGTAGACCGGCGATTACATAACGCGAGAACGCGCAAGCCTGGGTTCAATAAGAAGACCAATCAAGTGTTCGCCGGCATCATGGAGGTTTCCAAAGATGGCGAAGAACAAGGTCTTTCTCGGTCCATCAATCCAGATGAGGGAATCCGCTACAGACTGGATAAGGACGAATTTAGCAATGGGATGGCTTCTGTCAGGAACAACCTTGTGCAAATCATGTCACCCAGGTCAAACGAGAAGTACCGAAAACTCCTCGTGGACTTGGAGCCGCCTGTGTTCAAAATTTCTCCGACAGCCTATTCGGTGGGTAGTAGTAGTCAAACTAATCTGAATGGAGACCAACGTGGGGCAATTGAAAAGGTTATGCGCGGTATGTTGTGTACCCCTTTCAAAATGCACGACAGCGCCGCTAAACAAATTATTTAGCCCAGGATTATGCACTTGTACTTGGTATGCCCGGAACGGGCAAGACTACTACCATCGCCCATATCATCCGAGCACTCGTAGGACAAGGAAAAAGTGTATTATTAACGTCTTACACACATACTGCCGTCGATAATATCCTTTTGAAAATCAAGAACGACAATATTGATACTCTGCGTCTCGGCTCAGCGACCAAGGTGATCCACATACTTCAAGCCATGCACGATTCACCAGTGCTAACTAGAGACTAGATTCATCCCGAGGTCAAAAGCTTCGCACAATTAGCAGAAGGCCAGAAAACATCCTTTGAAGAATTAAGGGAGACCTTCCACATGCCTAAAATTGTTGCTACGACATGCCTCGGGATAAACCAGTGAGCCCGCCATTCAAGTGCAATAAATGAATCAGTACTGACCAAAACTCAGTCCCATCTTTTCCGAACGCAAATTCGACTACTGTATCGTTGATGAGGCCTCCCAAATCACGCTACCTGTCTGTCTTGGCCCGATCCGAATGGCCAATACATTTATATTGGTCGGCGATCATTATCAGTTGCCTCCCCTCGTACGAAGTTCTGAAGCACGTGAAGGAGGACTAGACGTTAGTTTATTCAAACTATTATCAGACACCCACCCCCAGAGTGTGGTGAACTTGGAGCATCAATATCGAATGTGTGAAGAGATCATGACATTGTCGAATGACCTCATCTATAAAGGGAAACTCAAATGTGCCAACGAGCAAGTTGCAAAGAGGACGCTGCAGATACCACATATTGGTGGGCTGGCGAGGTTCCATTCTTCTACGCAATATACACGGTGTGGAAGCGGGCCCTGCTGGATTCAAGATCTCCTCATGGATGGGTATGTCCATCTTTCGGAACCGTTTCCCCCAGTCAGAAAGACCCCCATGTTGACCCTAGGAAATTTTAGTGTGAAAGCTTGCTTCGTCAACACAGACAATGTTCCAGCAAGGGAAGTCCGGAAAGGCGATCGAATTAACAATCCGATCGAGGCCGATATTGCATTTCAAGTAAGCATCTTTTAATCTCCCTTGTCTAAATACTTCTAACAGTAAGTCCTGTAGCTTGTAGAGGGATTCTTGAGTTGTGGTGTCAATCCATCCTCTATTGGAGTCATCTCAGTCTACCGCTCCCAAATTAAGATTTTACAGAACCTCCTCCGCAATAGGCCCTCTGTCGAAATGCACACGGCAGACAAATTCCAAGGTCGCGATAAGGAAGTAATCGTCATTTCCCTCGTCCGTTCGAATGGCGATCAAAACGTCGGCGAACTCCTCCGGGATTGGCGAAGAATCAACGTCGCATTTACCCGAGCACGGAGCAAGCTACTTATTCTCGGCTCCAGATCAACAGTTCAATCCAACGAACTCCTAGCGGACTTTGTCGGACTGATGGAGAGAAACAAATGGATATACGACCTACCGCCCGATGCCCAACTCACTCACTTTATGCCGCAAACCCAGTCCTCAGCAAGTATCGGCGTTAAAAAGGTGGAAACCGCTAAAGGTCCAGAGAATCGCACAAACGGGAAGAAGCCACTGAGCCCAAGGAACGACTTCTTGGGTAACAGGCCGGTTTTGAAAGACATTGTAAATGGTGTAATGTAAGCAGGGTTTGATTATTCTTGTTTGATCACAACTGGGTTGTGGGCTTGTTCATAAGTCGTGATTGCTGTTTGTACACATATAATTCGCACTGGGTAGAGAGTTTAGTGTATTATGCGCAGAAATTAGTCGATAGTATTTATATCCTCAATACCAACTGCGCAACGAGGAAAAGTTCGCGGTACTCGAGTACCGGCAGTCTCCTCCCTTGAGACCTTGAGGGCTGGTATTGCCAGTGGCTCATCACAGTACTCCAGATATTTAAATATTTTTCTATAAGATTCTTTTCTTTATTACTTGTTCTTCTCTTTGTACTTTAAGGGGTAATTCTTTTCTGACAGATCTGTAGATTTGGTCTGAGTAATTATATCTTTTTGAGTATCCAGTAGTTGGAATAAAAATGTCACAATACTTTATTTCTGCTATTTTCTTTATAATATCATATAATTAGTTGTCCGGAACTATACTCAAGTCGCCGGATTGAAGTCGCCGCTATTTTGGCGGTGACCCACCAGGTATAATAAAACGCGACTTCAATCCGGCGACTTGAGTATGGTGCTATGCACCTAAAACGTGGACCAGCCCGTTGCGTTTTTGTAATGCCTGAATGTGAAGAGGGTCTGGGGTTATAAATATCAAACATTAATTTAGAGGTTCAGAGTTCAATCCTTGGTTAGATTGATATTTTTTAATACCTGCTAAATATTTTCTAATTCTAAACATGTTGGCACAAAATAGTATTTCGATAGATTAAGATTGAGAAACAGGTATATAATTAATAATTATGAGTGAGGAAATTATAATCTTCTATATAATAAAAGTATGCCACGTCCCCAAATTGAACTCTGAACCTCAGAATCAATTTTTGATGTTTATAACCCCATACCCTATCAAAATTTAGGCATTACAAAAACGCAACGGCCTGGTCCACGTTTTAGGTGCATAGCACCATACTCTTCAAAATTGCTTATATAATACTATTTCGAGATTTTAACACCATTTGGGACAACCTTTTGATAGATTATCAGATAATTAGATCTCTCATTTTGAGAACAAAATTTAATTACAGTATTAAATCGTACAGCCTAGATATTACGCGACTCCAAGTGATTGGCGATGCAAAGATGTTTAACCGAGGATATGACTCATTACAATTTTGAATTTTATCGGGTGATCACGTTTTAGTGGATTATTTAATCAGAAGGGAGTCAACTGGTCGCGACGCGTTGGCTCCGCCACCCCAGACCCCTCAACCACGCCAATTTTCCCGCGTCCCCCCTCTCACCTCCTAAGAGCATAACAAATCGCCGTTTTTTCTCCCCGTCACCACCACCACCAACAACAATAAAAACTATACTTCCTAGGGGAATATCGACCATGAGTGCCGAGGAAGTCGCGCAGGAAGGCGGAAGCCAATTTGACGATCAGTCCACCCAGATGGGTGGGCCGGGAGCCCCTACTCCCCTCTCTGCTCTTGAGGTTTGCCACTATCCCCGTCTGTTACGGGAGATGTAACGGGCTCAGAAGGATGGCTAACGGATGTGCGCATATAGGGTAATGGAATTAGTGCGCGGGATATCAAGGCCGTTGTAGAGGCCGGGTATAACACTGTTGAGGCTGTGGCGTACACGCCAAAGAGATCTCTACTCGTTATCAAGGGTATTTCCGAGGCTAAAGCGGATAAACTTATTGCCGAAGGTAAACATTGACCGTTTATTCCTATACAGGAGCCATGATCTAAAAAACTATGTCCAGCTTCAAGATTGGTCCCCATGGGATTCACCACCGCAACCGAAATGCACCAGCGTCGCAGCGAGTTAATCTCCATAACAACTGGTTCAAAAACCCTCGACACCCTTCTGGCCGGAGGTATCGAAACAGGCTCCATCACAGAGGTATTTGGCGAGTTTAGGACCGGAAAGAGTCAGCTTTGTCACACACTCGCCGTGACATGTCAGCTGCCTTTCGACATGGGCGGCGGTGAGGGTAAATGTCTGTACATTGACACCGAAGGCACCTTTCGTCCTGTCCGTCTGCTGGCCGTTGCCAACAGATACGGATTGAACGGAGAGGAGGTTCTAGATAACGTTGCTTATGCACGCGCATATAATTCAGACCATCAGTTGCAATTGCTGAACCAGGCTGCCTCGATGATGACTGAGACGAGATTCTCGCTCTTGATAGTGGATAGTGCGACTTCGTTGTACAGGACTGATTTTGCGGGGCGTGGGGAACTTTCTGCTAGGCAGACGCATTTGGCCAAGTTCATGAGGACGCTGCAGAGGCTTGCTGACGAGGTTTGCCCCGCCCGACTTATCAGAGAACTACCCCGGGATGCTAATACAGATTGCATAGTTTGGTATTGCGGTAGTTATCACCAACCAAGTCGTCGCACAGGTAGACGGTGCGGCGATGTTCAATCCCGACCCGAAGAAGCCCATTGGTGGAAACATTATCGCGCATGCTTCTACTACCCGGTTTGTATTCCCCTTTACACTTGTACTGCCTCACAACTTACTAACACCAACCCAGCTTATTCTTCAAGAAAGGTAAAGGTGAAACCCGTGTGTGCAAAATTTACGACTCCCCTTGTCTGCCGGAGTCGGAGTGCATGTTTGCTATCAATGGTATGTTATCCCCATGTTTCCCCTTCTCTGTCAGGCATACAATACCAACGAATATAACACAGAGGACGGAATCGGCGACCCAAATCCTAAAGATTTAGAAAACTAAAGCACCCATCATATCCTTTTCTTCATTCTTCTTCTTACTCTACTTTAAATTCCCCGCCTTTCTCGTTGCCCAGGGGTTTTCTTTTCACTTTTGAATTACGAATAGTGTCACTGGGGGCGTTGACTATCTTAAAGGGTGGTGCTGGGGGTTTATGATGGGATGTCCTTTTTTCTTCTTCTTCTTTTGCTCTCTTTATGCCTTTAGTTTCTAGCTGGATGGATGGATGGATGGGTGGCAGCGGTGGGGTTGTGCCGGTTGGGGTATATATATAATGGAATGGCACTTGATGTTTTTTTTTTGGAATAGTATCATACTGGCGGACGTGAGCTGGTTTGCGACAGTGGACGGCGCACGTGACATACTATATTATCATGGGCTAAACTATTGTAGCACTTTCCTCTGTCCACCGACTCGGACTAGCACCGTGGTGTGCCAGTCATCCCTGGGTCGATTCCGCCCTATTGTGTCAGGGCCCTTTCAACCTCGCTCTCTAATATCCTCCTCCCATAGGGACTTCCCGGGACTATCGCACTCTGCGAAGGCCACAGAAATGCCTACGATTGCACTCACAACCGAAACCAATAGCATTTTGAACGTAAATGAAGGGCAGTACACGTACTACTCCCCCATAGAAAGAGAGCAGGGTGAGAATTGGCGAAAAACTCTTGTGCGATGTATATACTAAGTAATAACTCACCGGATACCCGTATGGTATTGTCAAAATGCCGGAGGGAGTTGGTCCGCAATGGGGATTCCTCTGGTCAGCACTTGGTAGTGGGTAAAGTATAGCATCACTCGCAGCCGCGCTGCTGCCGCTCACAAACGTCCAAACATATCATGATACCGCTCGCCCGCCCAGACTTGTCCAGTTGCTTAGTAGATGATGAAGCCTCTCTCTGACACTCTTTGCAGCGTCGTCATTCCCACCATTCTTCGCCCTTCCGGCCGGCGACGGGATGGGCGGTGTTGGCACACACTACGTGATAGTATTGTCCTTGAAGTAGGTGGTATGGTAGACACTATTTCAACTCGAGATGGGGTACCTGGGCTCTATCGAGAAGGTATATCGGGATCGGGTCGATGCTTCTAGTCTGCCCTGTCTGGGACCCGCTAGCCGCACTACTGGTAACTTCTGGTGGTGCACCACCAGGATGTCTAGTCTTTGCAATGGAGTAATTCATCCGTCTGTCCGTGATCATGGAATTACCCTAGGTGTTCAACTGAACCACAAAGAATGGCATCGTTATAGGTCATTTTCCGGTCAAAGTTTTAGAAAGTGACGTCGGACTTGTTGGCGCTAGGTTACGGTTTTTTTTCTGGGCAGCTTGGTCCCGGTTTGATGTTTGTACTGTGCTATTATTGCCCCAGTGTCCGTATCAGGGGCGAGTGATTATTTATGACGGAGAAGGATGCTCTGATTGTGTGGGCAAGAAGGTATATGATGAGTCCTTAATTCCGGGAGAAACAGCCAACACATTGTCTATACATAAGCGCACTAGTGGCGAATAACTAGAGAGTCGGACAGTGACTTGAACGGGATCATGGTAAACTGGGTGGGGTGGTGCTTTTCTGCTTTACATTTATCACGGTCTTGACCCGCCTAAAAGCCTTTGGGTCGGCCATGCATGTGTAATTGGTGGCTAGCCTCCGAATCCCGTTATGAGTGGCGTTCTTCCGTCACTGGTATTCCAGTCGAGGCCATCTCTGATAATGTGCGGTCACTCGCCAAAGGTGTCCGTGATTCGGGATATGTTTTTAATTATATTGGTGGGGCCTTCGGTGTCTGTGTAGAGGATTGGTAGCGGGATTGTGGCGTAGCCATTCATACGGTTTCACATTCATAGTTGGGCAACTATGATTGACTGCTGTCCGCAGTCAACGTGCAAGGGATGCAGAAAAGTTAAACTGGGAAAATAATAGAGACCATCTATTATATAAATTGATACTTTGAATATCCTCCCTTTCGCTTCCAGAACAGCAGTTATGCTATTTAGCACAGATCTCCTCAATATTTCAAAAGATTTAGAAGCAGTGTCTCCAAAACTAAAGTGCCTGCCCTCATTTTACAGCCTTTGCTCTAAAGATATCTGGTATTCTTCAATACTACCTGTACTAACTTAGATACTGCTAGTTCAATTTTCAAGTAAAAGTACTTGTTTGATTAAATAAGAAAACCTTTAGCTGTAAACTACTATAGAACTGATAGTGCTAGGAGCAATGATATCTAGAATAAAGAGTAAGATGGAGTTGGTAATAATATCACAGATTGAGAAATACAATAGAAATACAAAATTCACAGCTAGTCCAGTTCTTATAGAGTGTGATGGTAAATCTGAAGCAATTTTTTATAAAGACTTTTGTCTAATATTTACAAATATCTTAAGATTGTTGGAAATTAATAGTTAATATCTGTGGTTTGTTCTGTTTTCTGTCTCTTCCAGCAGTTTTACTAATTTGAAGTTATTTCTTCTGAAATAATGTTACTTCAATACACTTATTTCTACTAGAGATTGCTTTTAAACTATAAATTCTAATTATTTCTTACTATACTCTAATCTGTTTTATTTATTTTCTATTATTTTCAGCTTTAAATTTTAGAAATATAGGGATTAAAATGTGATAATTCTTAGTACTGAGAATATGCTCTAATAATATATAATGGTTACAGGAAACTTGGTTTATTCAAATTTTCAAGTGTAGTACTACCATACTAGCAGGCCTCCTCCAGACCTGAAGGGCAGTTTCTTATAGCTTGGCTATTAGAGCAAATCTTATTTGAAGTTTTTTTACATATTAAAGTAGTATTGGTTACTTGGTATTATACAAAGAGTCTTATATAAGGGGTAGTATAGGTTAAGGCTTAAAGGCAGTAGTAGTATTTAGCAGGCCCCCTTCAGACCTGGAGGGTTATCCATATAAGTTGTTCAAGTAAATCTGTATTAGCATTCATTTACACTATCAAAATGGTATCACTGCTTAGAAATCTTTTAAAAACCATGGCATAATTTATAATATAGCTTAAAACTTGAATATCATAGTAGTCTTTAGCAGGCCCCCTCCAGACCTGGAGGGTTCTTCATATAGGTTGTATCAAAAGTAAATCTGTATTATTATTTCTTTAATATATTAAAGTAGGATTGTTTGTCTGCTATTATACAAAGAGAATAATATAAAACATAGTATAGATTAAAACTCTAGAGTAGTAGTAGTGTTTAGCATACTACTCTCTAGTCCAAAAGTTCTGTTTTATTTGTTACTTATCATCTAGTAGTTTTCATTTGTTCTTCTTTATTGTTTGCTATTATTCATTATTTCTTATTATTTCTTATTATTTATTTTTTGTTATTATTTCTTTCTTGTTTTTATTTATTATTCATTATTTAGTGCTTGTTATAATTTATTGTTTTTTAGTATTTCTTATTTATTATTCTTTCTAGTTTATTATTTCATCCTATTTATTATTCTTTGCTTATTGTTCTTTATTCTTTGTTCTTTATTATTTATTTCTTTTATTATTGTTACATGTTTGGACTGGGGTCCTATTCTTATAGTAGTATAATAGGAGCAGATAGCTTCTTGATCAATAAGAGGCAAGCACTGCTTACTAAAGGAGGCTTTGAGAGGGTGTAATAGGGAATCAAAGAAGTAACTATTCAACCAAGTGTATTAGAAATACTGTCAGTTGAAGTCTGCTGTTTCTATCGCAGAAATCAGTAGTCTTTAAATACGAATTATCACTTATAGCCAGTATGAGTGATATCATAAAACATTGTGTATATCAACTGATAGCACACGAAATATAACAAGTATCAAATGATACTATGAAACCAAACATAAAATATAACCTAGTACCCATACCAGTCACAATTATCCTTGACTTGGTATTTATTTTATTTTCCTTGTCCTTATTATTTAGTGTTTATTATTCTTTATTGCTTAATATTATTTGTTATTTATTATTCTTTACTTCACACTTATTATTCCCTGTTCTTTATTCTTTATTCTTTATTCTTTATTTCTTATAACTTGTTATTTCTTGTTTAATATTGTTGGTTATTTGTTCTGATTTGTTAATCTTTATTCATTGTTCTTTATTCTTTTTCTTTTTGCTTTTATTATTTGTTCTTTGTTAGTATTTCTTGTTTGTTATTTTTTGTAATTTGTTATTTGTTCTTATATCTTATATCTTATTTCTTATTTCTTATTTCTTATTTCTTATTTCTTATTTCTTATTTCTTATTTCTTATTTGTTATTTGTCACCTATTATTTGTTTTTTGTTATTTATTCTTCCTTATTCTTTATTCTTTATTCCTTATTCTTTAGTATTTGTCATTTATTGTTTGTTGTTATTTGTTATTGTTTGTTGCTATGGTGCCAGCCATCTATACTGTTTGCTAAATTTTTTGCAATAGGAGATGCCTTGGCATTCAGCCATACATTAAAATAGTGGAGCATTGTAACATGTTCGGGCCAGGCCCTAATCACATGACGGTACAATAGGAGCAGATGGCTTCTTGATCAACAAGAAGCGAGCGCTGCTTGCTAAAGGAGGCTTCGAAGGGGTGTAATAGGAGATCAAAGAAGTAACCATTCAACCAAGTATATTAAGAATACTGTCAGTCGAAGTCTGCTGTTACCATCGCGGAAATCAGCAGTCTTTAAATACAGCATATCGCTTATCTCCAGTATGAGCGATATTGCAAAACAATGTGTGTATCAATCAATAGCACACAAAACAATTCAAGTATTAAATGATACCGTGAAACCAAACGTAAAACAATGTGTGTATCAACCGATAGCACACGAAACAATTCAAGTATCAAATGATACCATGAAACCAAACATAAAGCAATGTGTATATCAACTGATAGCACACGAAACAATACAAGTATCAAACGATACCGTGAACCCAAACATAAAGCAATGTGTATATCAACCGATAGCACACGAAACAATACAAGTATCAAATAATACCGTGAAACCAAATATAAAACAACCTAGTACCCGTACCGGTTACACTCCCAAAATAAAATAACAATTTCACCAAATAAACAACCTAATGAAATCCTAATAGCCGGTAATTCCGCTATTCTCCTGAAAGTCCGCTTAGGACCCATCCTCGTCGTCATCGCTATCCTGCAACAATCTCATATCGTACTGCAACATCCATTCCGCACCTTCCAACCATCTTTCCAAACACTCCCCACATGGTGCTCTGCCTACAAAGAAACCTGACTCCCAGTAGTATGGCAGGTCCACAAAGTTCTGTAGTATCCGGTCCTCCTATTCCTCTGTCTTGACATCAATTCGTCCGCAATCCTCGCAATGATCGATGTGGAATATTTTCCAGTATGCGCTTAGCAGGATGATTTCCCGGTATAGTAGGTATTCCAAAATGAGGTCTTGTCCCTTTATGCTGACTTCTGCGTAGGTTGACATTTTTGTTTCTTTCGCGTAAGGATAAGTTTGTAAGAGGTTAAAGGTTTTTTGTAAGAGGTTAAAGGTTTGGAGGTCTGGTAGTGTGATCTGTTTTCTTCAGCGGTTTAGAGGGGTGGTGGGTGGTATTTATGTTTCGGTAGTGACCTCGCTTAGGTGTTGGCCTTGCTTAGGTGTCAGCCTCGCTTAGGTCTTCAGGGGAAGGAGGGTGCTGCTTAATTTCGGTTTCTTCCATCTCCATGCAATCATCCCATTTTTCTGTGCTCAGGTAGCACCCGCTACCGAAGCGGAAAACATCTGACACTGATACTCACCACATTCGTCCCGTCGATTCTGTTGTTATTTCTAAGCATTTGTTGCAGATGTGTATGAATAGTCGGTGTGTAAGGTATCGCCTAGGGATAATATCACGGTTCACCAACAGTCCCATTAGCTGATGGCACAGTCTCCAAGGTACTTGCTCATAGTTTGACATCGTAAGGCTGTTGGTCGGTGTGTTTTTCCTTTCGCTATTGCCAGTACTCGGCCTCAGCTGGCCGGGGTAGGTATGCTGCTTCATCTTCCATTACCCGATTTTCATCTTTGCTGCTTTCAAAATCGCTCTCAAAGTGGGCTGACCAGAATCCGTCCTGTATCCCTTGGTCCGTGTCTGGGCGCAGGTGTTGGATTTCTGGTAGTGTTGGGCTCCATGCCACTGTCACATGGTTTATTGTAGGGGGTAACTCGTCCTCCGGTTTGTTGTCTTCCCACCATTGATTAACCGCTTCCATCGCATTTTCCAATCCTTTAAGGGGTTCCTAGCTATTCTCTGTTTCCAGGTACCCCACCCATTTTACTAGGAATTGGTCACGGTCATACTGTCTTCTATGGTCTCGTATAGTTTCCACTTCCCATTCCGGTTTCTCGTTCACAACAATCGGGGGTGGGTTCGCGTGGCACCTTCCAGGGAAGGAGATATTATCATTAGGGAGGTATCTTTTCACGGTGGATACATGGAATGTCGCTTTTCGGTTTCTGTACATTCTGCCATCCATTTCTACCATGTAATTTTGTGTATGCTCATCATATTCGATTATCTTGAATGGTCCACGCCAGCGTGGTTGCAATTTCTTGCTACGTCCTGACTCTGTTGCGAATAAACTTCCCTATACCAGTAACAGATTACCCTTCCCTATTGGTATATGGTGTCTGCGTCATTTTGCTGCAGTTCTCGTGCTTCTAAATCGTGCCAATTCAAGTGCATTGAATGCTGTGTTTCGGATTGCTTGGTGCCTGTTTCACCGTTCGTCGGCAGCCTGTACTGCGGAGTTCTTGAAGTTCACTAGGGGAAGTGGTGAGTAATTCTTTCCAAAAATAGCCTCATATGGTGACATACCGAGAGTTTCCAACCATCCTGCATTCAGGCATGCTGCTGTTCCTGGTATGGCATCAAACCAATTGTTTTGTCTTCCGTTGTCTAGGTTTCGAAGAGCCGTTTTCAATTCTCGAATTTCCCTTTCGACTTGTCCATTTGTTTCATGATGGCCTGATGCCGCCTTGATATGCTCAATGCCTAATGATCGACACTGTTGTCTCCACACATCTGACTCAAACCATGGGTCCGTATCACTTACTAGAGATGTTGGGTAGCTATGGGATGTAAATATTTTGTTGCGTAGAAGTTCCCAGGTTGTTATTACTGTTACTTGCTTGGTTGTAGGTATGAGCCATGTGAATCCTGAAAAGCTATCCATCGCAACCAGGATTGTGTCGTATCCACATGAATTGTAGAAGGGTCCCGCAAAGTCAATGGCTATTGATTCAAAGATTTCCGACAGCAGGGTAATTGTCTGAGCCTTTATTTCTGGCAATTTTGTAGGCTCCTTATTTATTTGGCATGTGTGGCACTAGGTCACATACGCTCTAAAGTCCTTCCGCATTTCGGGCCAGAATAGGTACTCCGTCACATACCGCAAGTTTCGTTCAACACTGTGGTGGCCTTTATTGTGGATTTCACTAATGACATATTCTCTTAATGTCATATTTCCGTATGCGGGGCCTTTTGGGATATACAGGCAGTCTTCCCCATATCTGGTTTTTGCGTATAGCATTCCGTTTGCAACCTTGCAGGAGGACAAGTCTCCTGTGGAGTCCATACTTTCCTTGACCTTTTTCCAAATTGGTTCCTTTCGGTATGCTGCTATCCTGTGTGCTCGGAACGTTCCGATCATTTCATTGACTGTCTGTAAGATGTCACGTTCATCTTCTATCTTGCTTCCTCTGGTTGTCTCAGGTAGGTCTTCCTCCTCGTTGTCTTTCAAGACATCGTATAGCCTGCGCCGATATTCTGTCATCGTCAGGGGCATTACTGAGACTATTGTCTCGTTAGTAAAGCTTTCTAGCCCTTCCGCTCGTCTAATTGGTGGTGGGCTATCAGGTCCTGGCATTCGGAAAGCCACTATTGTTTCGGCCAAAAGGTTCTCTATTGGTTCTGGCTCCGGCATTTGGAATGCCGAGGCTTCCGGGTTTAGCAGTGCTGGAATTGTATAAGATCTGGGCGTTGGCTGGGCAAGGGTGGCCGGCCCTTCTTCCACACTGGTTGGTCTTCCACCGATCATTTGTTGCCATTCCCAGTCATCGATTTCGGGGGACCCTGGAGGGCTCGGGTCGATTTCTGTACTTGGGGGACTTGGTCCTTCACTAACCGAGTGAGTGGTCGATTTTCTCCATTGTCTAGGATGGTTGTTCGTGAATTTGATCTCGGTTTGATAATATGGGCAATGATCCGTGTAACAGTGTGAGTAGTGTAACGCGCTATGTTCGAGTTCTTCCGGTGGTGTACTTCGCAGGATACACAGGTCACCCCAATCGTTTCCTGCAGTGATCAAGCAGGGGCTTTCGGGTGGTACAGGGGCCTCGTTGGGGTACTCAGTATAGGAGAAAGGAGGAGAAGTAGGGGAGAACTCTTGCGTGGACTCCATTGTATTTGACTCTTGCTCATAGATTGTGTTATCTGAGATGTCATCTGATTCCTTCGTATAATTGTGGACATAGAGTGGGTTCAAGTCTGATTCTCCCTTGTAAACCCGGGAAAGGGCATCAGCTAAATAGTTCGTGCTTCCTGGTGCGTAGACTATTTTCGCGGCGTGTTTTCCCAAGGCACTTAGCCATCTCACCTGCTTCCTGCTAGGGTTCTTTGCCGTTCGCAGTTGTGTTAAGGGTTGGTGGTCTGTGACTATCGTGAAGGAATTTCCCATCAGTACATTGTGGAACCGATTAAGCGCTTCCACTATTGCTAAGGCCTCTTTATAGGTGGTCCCATAGTTCATCTGAGCGTTGGTAAACTTCCTGCTGTGTAATGCGACTGGTCGCGCCATCTCATAAGTGGGTCCCTGTCCCACCCATCCTCCAACGCCTAAATCTGAGGCGTCCGTAACCAACCATATTGGTTCCTTGCTTCGTATGTCTATTGGTCGCATGACTTGGTGATCGATAATTCGCTTTCGGACCATATCAAATGCGGTTTGGTGGGTCGTTGTCCATACGAATTCGGCGTTTCCCGTTAGGTCGGTTAGCGGTGTGGTCAGTGTTGCATGGTGTGGGAGAAACTTGACCACATAATTCACTATTCCCTGAAATCATTGTAATTCCTGCTTGTTTTTTGGTGTCTCCCATTCTGCAATGGATGATATTTTCTGGGAGGAGGCATGGATCCCCTCGTTGTCCACTATATGTTCTAATACTGCCAGTTTGTCCACAAAAAGTACTGACTTCCTTTTGCTCGCATAGAATTTTGCTTTTCTGAGTGGCTCACATACTTGGCGTATGTGTTTCTCGTGTTCCTCTGATGTGTCTGAAAATATGAGAATATCATCAATGTATACCCGTACAAAATGCTGTAAATATTCACTTAGGAGATCCTCCATTATCCGCATAAATGTTGCTGGTGCATTCATGTCTCCTTGTAGCATTACTTTACTAACAAAACCTAAAAACGGGGTTTTGAATGAGTTGAACTTAACACTGTCCTTGTCCACATGTGTTTGGAAATATGCGTCGCTTGGGTCGATCTTACTCCTGAATTTCGCTCGTCCTATTTAGTTAAGGATCTGCTATTGGTTCGGAATCGATGGACTATCCATGATCATGTTATCGTTCCTTACTTCCAGGTCCACCAGGGGGCAGATCCTTCCATCTGATTTGGGTTGTACAAACATAGGTGCCACTCTGGGAATCTCCTGTCGTACAATTACTCCACTTCATAATTTCTTGTTTATCCAGTTCATGAATTTTTCCTTGTAGGCTTCTGGGATTGAGTATGTTGGTTGGTTTCATAGGTTGGTTGGATCTTTTAGCTGAATGTGGTGGCTAATCTTACGCACCGGGGGTAGCGTTTCAGGGACCTTGTCCGGGAATACATCCTTGTATTCTTCCAACAATGTTGTTGTGGTGGTGTCTGACACAGCGGCTTGGAATTCTCCACTTGTTGGTTTGCATACCACACGTAGTTTGTCATCAGGAAATTCCACTACTGTATCCCGACACCTGATAGGTGTGCGTTATGTCTTTTCAGGAATGGCATTCCAATCAGGGCGTCATACTTTGCCAAGTTCCCTACCAACATCACCTGATTTGTCTATTTCTTTTTCCCGATTCCTACAGTCAGTCCACATTTCTTGTGGCTTGAAGAGCGAGATCCTTTCATAGCCATATTGACTGTTGCTGGTTGGGGTAGAGGCTCCGTAGGGATGCCATGGGTAGATATAAAGGTGGCGCTAATTATGTCACAGCCGATTGTTCCCATGTCGAACAGTACCTTTGCTGGGCGGCCTTCTATGTGAATCGTTCCTTCAAGAGCATCACGGGGCTTGATTGCCAACGTTGGTTGCGTTCGTAGGCTTTCCATTTCCACTGAGTTGATTTCCACTTCGTCATATTCAGTTGCTTCCATGTAGTTTGTGCTAACCTCTCGTTTAGCGGCCTTTTCTTTTCCTTTTTTGGAATAGCAATCTTTTGCTTAGTGCCCCTTTTTCCCGCATTCGAAACATGTGCCTTCCTTGCGTTGTTTCTGCTTCTTGTCTTTCTTGTCCTTTGAATCCTTGCGGTATGGTTTATCCTTTTTCGTATTATCCTGCGATGGTGATCCTTTACTGTTCCTTTGCTGCGGTACGTGGGTCTGGTAAACTCCTATTTCATATAGGATAGCGTTCTTCCGTTCGGCCTGCTTGACTATCTTTTCCAAGGAATCACCCTCCTCTTCCATGGGTTCTAGCTCCTGGCGTAGTCTGGAATGCATTGCCTCATACAATCTTTATCGCAGCATATACTGAGACACCATCCCAGTAGGCAATCGTCCATGATATATTAAGAGATCCGTTGCGACCAGGGTTATTCTTTCTATTTTGCCATGTCGTACTTGCTGGATATCCTTGAACCTTTTGTATAGTTCTTCTGTGTTTCGCAAGGATTGGAATCTCTCTCTCAAGTATTTTATCAGGGTCGTTCCCCAGATTTTGTCCCCACTCTCATAGTGGTTCATTGCTTGGTGGTATGCTTACTCTGCTTTTCCGGTACAGAAGCTTCCAAAGTACGCCCCGCTTCCTTTCTTATTTTTGTCCACTCCATGTAGGGCCAGGTATTGGGAAGTTGTTATAATCCACCGGTCAAATACTGCAGGTTTTAAGTCGTCCTTTTCGCCCCAGAACGAGGGTGGCAGCGGGAGTTTAATTTTAGGTCCTGTTCGCCCGGCGGATTCACGGTAACGACCGAGTATAAATGAGCTATGGCAGACGGAACCTGTACCCATACAGGGAGCCAGGAGGCGAACTGGTAGGAACCGGCAGGCCAGTAAGTACTTGACCTACGGAGACCCGATGGTCCAGGCTCCGCGAATGAACAGTATTGGCTGGTCAGGGACTTAGGTACCTGGATACCCCCAGGAGTGGTGTCAGTGTACTTAGGGACTCCTGAAAGGGCAGTTGCTCAGCTAGGCCTGGTAACTGGAGAAAGGTCAGAGGCGTCTATCTCCGGCAACGGGATAGACAGGGTAACAGGGAAAAGTTATCTTGTCCACCAGACAGGTTACCCTACCCTCAGGATCAGGTTACCCTGCCTTGGGGCTTGGGTTACCCTGCCAAAGGGACTGAGTTACCCTACCTTTCAATACGAAGTCCCATGGAGAGTTCAGGAAAAATGACCGGAATGTTTGTCACGCAAAGCCATGCATGATACTGGAATCTGGGGTTCCAGGAGATGCTATTGGGCAAGCTACGTAGCTTCAAGGAAGCTGTAAATTGAAGACATTATTCCTATCATACCCCTCCGGCCCCGCCTTGAGGCCCGGACATCATGGGCAAACGGTTGTGGGGTTGTGTGCAGTCTAGCAAAGAGGAATCTTTAGAGACATGCTTGCAACACCGTATATGTTGCTGCCATCCAGTCGACCGTAAGCTGTTCGCAGGATATATAAGGAGGCATAGGGTGGAAGGTGGAGTACCTCCTCCAAGTTGTTTGAAGTAAAACGGACCAGAACTGACGGAGCTAACAGGTGTTAACCGTGGGGGTCACAAAGGTAGTACCGGGTGGTGCCGGGGCGACTGGGAGAGTTTTACACCTACCAAGCCCGAACGTGCTCCCAACGCTATAGGCTCTGAAAGGGAAGTGCAGAGACACTAAAAGCATGATTCCTACCACAGGTAAGGTAGATCCGAGGTAGTGGTCATGGGTAGCGCCCATTGGATCACTCCCGGACTATCGTGCCCTGCGGAGGACACTGGAAGCCCGCGACCCGTAAATTGCAAATAGATAAACCGCTCATGGTAGCCTCCGGAGTCAAGTAGAGATCAATGCATATGGGAAGGGTGTCATAGATAGTCTAGTTCATGATGTGTCTTGACTGTTAGCCACTAGCAAGACACCGATGTGCAGAAGTTTTCACTCCGGCAGGTAAAATGGAAATGCACCGCAGAAACAATAACCGCATAAGGTGAACGCTGACTAGAGTGTGTTGACACATGCATGCCCGAAGGGTGCGCCAGGAGACATGTCGGACCACCCTTAGCGGAGGAGGGTGTACTCGAATGGTTGGAGTAAACTGATGGAGGAGTTTCTGGCATAAGATAAAACTACCTGAAAGTCTATGCAAGAACTCTCCTACTCCAACAATCAATCCTCTCAAGACCTTAATTGAGTGAAGCATCAGGCTTAACGATATTAAGTTTTACCGTCAACTTTACTCTTCCAGCTGTGTGAACTTTTGGCGATAAGTTTGAAGTTGTTCGGTGTGGTCGCAACCTTGGGATCCATCTTCCTAGAGGTGCCCCCGTTACATTCACCTTCTGACATGTTGTGTCCGGATTCTTCGTCACTCCAGCTGTCATCTGACGAGCTTTCTGGAGGGTTGCTGGGGAATTTGTCTGGTGGCTGTCTTACTACCGAGTGATCTGATGCTTCTTCTTCGTCTTCTTCCTTCTTAGGTATCCCGACAGGTGTGCTGTGTTTCTTCGGTGGTTGCACCGGTCCCTTCCCTTTACTGGGGCTGGGGGGAAATAGCCCAGGAAGGCTGGTTGCTGTCTTTGCTAATTCGTCAGTCAATTCGCTAAAGGTCTGCTTAGCCAAGTCTCGCGCTAGTTGACGTTCTGCTTTGTCAATCGAGTATTCGCTCTTTGGCCCTTTTGGTTTCTTGGGTTGCCTTTTCTTGGTAAGGCCTTCTCGTGGGACCTGCTTCCCACTTCGAGTCTCCAGTGACTCAATCATGTCGTGTTGGCGGAGCCGAACCTTTCGTGGTTCTACCGCTCCCCAATGCTAGCTTCTCTGTTGGGCTTTTGTAGATTGATCAGACCAAGTCCCTGCAGGTTTCTTAACCACTTGCTGAGGTTAAAAAAATGTAACATGTTCAGGCCAGGCCCTAATCACGTGGCGGTACGATAGCAGCAGATGGCTTCTTGATCAACAAGAAGCGAGCGCTGCTTGCTAAAGGAGGCTTCGAAGGGGTGTAATAGGAGATCAAAGAAGTAACCGTTCAACCAAGTATATTAAGAATACTGTCAGTCGAAGTCTGCTGTTTCCATCGCAGGAATCAGCGGTCTTCAAATCCAGCATATCGCTTATCTCCAGTACAAGCGATATTGCAAAACAATGTGTGTATCACATGATAGCACACGAAACAATACAAGTATCAAACGATACTGTGAAACTAAACATAAAACAACCTAGTACCCGTACCGGTTACATACTCAATGAAATTCAACCCACAGTGGAATGGTGGATAGAATAGAGCAAGATACCCAGTGGCTTCAATAGCCTCTTGCAGCTCTCCATTTTGAACTTCAAAATCCGGTTGTGAAGCAAGCAAAGCTCAAGCATAACAACTGCCACCTTTAAGGTATTGAGAGTTTGGTTTAGACTTGCTACAGAAAGATTTAATTGTACACTGTATTCAAAATTTTGGCCCACTGGTGGGCCGTAACCCATGTTCTGTTAAGACAGTGCTTAGACCCTTTGGAACTCCATTTGCCGTAATCATCGATTAATACCAACCACCATTAGTATATTAGAGATCAAGGACAAAGGTGCTTCTTATCGGTTTGGCATTCTTGCCTCCATCCTCAAGGTTCATCTTAGATACTCTAAGGATATCATTGGCGTACTGGATGTGATTTTTGACATTATCAAATATGAACAAAGCCTGACAGCCAAGAAATTCAGCTTCAAATACTGGAATTGTCTTGTTTTTAATTTGATTTAGCAATTTGGTCCCATCCCACCACACATCACCCCTATACTTGAGAATATCACAAGCACTCCCTTCACCAAGTCAGTCAACTAATATTAGAAGCCCAGAAACATACAAGTCTTGTCCAATACCTTTCCTTCGAATTGAATTATACTCCTCATGTATCTAGATAAACCTCTGACCATTCTTGGTATTAAATGTACACTTGTCCTGTATCACCATAATTACTGCCTGCTCCTCTTTGGTTAATACTTGAATGGTGGGCTGTAACTCAAGATTCTCATCCCAAACGATTAAGCAGGATGTAAGAGATCATAAGATGGGTAAGAAGACATTATTCTGATAGGCAATCATATCATCTCTTTCATGGCTATTATAGTACATGTCTTTAATGACCTCTCTCTACTTGAAACCTAGTTTGAAAAGCTATTGATGGCCAGTATGACTGGAGATTGCTTTGTGAATGTGTTGAACATTCCGCCCACTAGTAGGACCAATTACCAGGTCTGCAGCCTCTGTCCACAACTGGTTGATTATCTGAGCTATTTGATAGGAGTCAATATCTTTGAATCTTAGCATATCTTATTACATATTTATCAAATGAACAATAACCATAGTTTGGCTATTGGAATAACTTACTTTGACCAGCTTTGAAAATATATTCCCATACTGCCAATAAAACACTATTATCATTCAACATGCAAGAGACCTTTTGGTGCTGTTCTTGATTCTATAGCATAATTCTGTGATATTGGACCCATGATACCTCGTCCCTCATCATTTGCCACATAATACGCCAATCTGACTGAGTTCCATTAGTTACTTGTTTGGCTAAAGTTTTTCTTGATCTTAAAAGGTTTATTCTAGGCCTTGAAAGTGCTTGCTTCTCTTGGAAGGCTTGTAATTTCAAAAAGCAAAACATATTACAGTGCTGCTGGAAGTAGAGACTACTAAGTTTGTACTTTTTTGAATTAGCATATGGAAATAGAACATTTTTGATATCCTTAATAGCCTTTTGTAAAATCTGTAACTATTCAAAAGAGGCAACATGGCGCTTGCCAACACAGCAGAGCCATTGCAGTAAGGTTTGAGAAAAGAGTTCCAAATTCTCATCCTCAGTGTGCTCTGCTGATTCATCTTCAGCTGTTGTAACTTAGGGCTGGTCTTGATATGTTACTGACTCAGGGTAGGCTCTAAATAGAATAGGAGACTGCAGATTAAGTGATAGTACTTCAATATTTTTCAGAGCTAGCTGACATGCTCTCTATTGCTTGGGATGCAAGGTACTTGGATTTACCACTTCTGGACCATTTAGTGATCTATCAAGAGCAATAGCCTGTGGAGGACTTTGAGACTGCTGCTAGAGCTATATTAGTAGTTATACACATAAACAGACAGTATTACTAGAATATGAATTGAAAAAAAATACCTTTAGCTGTCTGGCTTAATGTACATGACTCTGGAGAGTAGATTCAGAAGGGGTATCTATTCGAGATCTTCCATGCTTGCATTGCAGTATTATCTTTGTTGAATTGTTGTTACTTGTAATGAAGTTAGGAATTTTAATAGGGAGAGACCATGCAGGGTCAAGGGCAGATAGTTCAAAGCACACCATGATAGGCAGGACAAGAGAAAGGGCAAGTGTACAAACAAGACACATTTGTATCAAGGCTCAAGGGGTTCAAGTACAGGGTCTCAGGGATCAGGGTCAGGGTTCAGAGGTTCCGGTGACATGACAAAGAAACAAAGTTGTAATTCCTAAGTACAGGTGTAGACAGGAAATTACCAGGTTGCATAAAGAAAGTAAATTTAAGAGAGGCACACTCCTTTATATAACTAAGGAAAATCCTCTACTAACAAATTTTCCAACATCCCTAACCCTTTCCTCCTGTGTAGCTGTGATCTTCTATCAGTTTCTATAAGGTTCTATTATGTGAAACCTCGGATAACCACCCCTTCCTCTCATGTTACAATCATCCTCACTCCGGTCTCTAAGGATGTGACCAACACCCCAACACTATCGAATCCCTGCCAGGTGGCCATGACAGAAATGCAAAAAAGTTCTCAAATTGTTTGTTATCATAGAGGTTCTATTATTGATATTTGGAACGAATATACAAATTTTCAAGAGCTTGTTCCATTTGAGATATATGCAATAGCTAATGAATTGATATTTATTTCTAAGAGGCTGGGGTTATTCTCATATATTTATAAGGCAGCAATACTTTTAATAATTACTATAGCTTGACAATAACTCTAAAAAACTATAGACTTGATAGGAGTTGAACCTATGTACATAATCTTTGATGCCAAGCTGTCCCCTGTTGCAAAAAATTTGCTAAACAGTATAGATAGCCGGCACTATAGTATGAAAAATTTTATCAGTAGTAAAAAGCCTAGAAGGATTTTGACCATAATCTAAATCTAAAAATTGGTTGAACAACATATTTCTTCTTTTAATACTATACTACAGAGCAGTATGTACTAGTATAACAGTCTGCTCCAACTAGTATTGATGTCTCAGTAAGTAATTTTCAAAAACTAGTATCTCTTTTAATACCTAACATACTCTCTGCATATTGTATAATAATATTATAACTCTACAATTAGATGGTATGATATGATTTACATTACTGCTAAATCTGGTTAGGACTATATTGGTAGAATATTGTGTACCAAGATGTTCTCCATCATATCCACTAAGATATGATAGCAGTTAATATTATTATATTGTTTTTTTTATTATAAATCTTTTTCTTCTTTAAACAAAACAAAGCCACAATTTATATGAAACCAAAACCATCCCACATCCTAAAATCACCTGTGTTACCATGTGATTCCCATCCTCGCTCATCCACTCACCCACTCACTTACTCACGGCAGGTGGTATGACACAGTACAGTACAATACACTACGAGTGCGATGATTTATCGCTTGTCGCTACGGTTAGGCTACCCACGGAGACCAAATAGGAAATCAGAAACCAGAGTATCGCAACACCGGTCCGGATAAGATGGTAAAGTTTTGACGGTTTCACAGGGGGTAGTCGTTCGACCGAATGTACTCGAGTACAAGCACTGCACGAGTAACTGACTCTATACACCCCAAGGCTGGGAGGCGGGATGCGGAGGAGGAGGTCCGTTCAGGGACTGATCGAAGCCTCAAATTAGGGCAGTGCACTGCACTGCACTGCACTGTATGGTAGAAGCGGAAGCGTAAGTCTAGTTGCCAGTTTTGGGTTCTAGCCGGGGGGGGG
>PYWC01000039.1:959103-977029 GCA_003182015.1 Tuber magnatum
GGGGGGGGGGGAAGGGATCAAGGCCTTTTCCTCGCATGGTAAGATATCATACCTGGAAGATGCAGAGCGTGTTGGATCCCATTAACCGGTATTCGCAATTCTGGTAACCTTTGAAAATTAAAAAAAAACCTACCACGGGGTGAGCGGTAGGATGGGATGGGATGATATGATTTATCGTCAACTTACCCCACCAATAATAATAATAATAATAATAACAATAATAATAAAGGTAAAATAGAACAAAACAAAACAAATTTCCAAAACTGGTATCATATGATATTGGTCGTTTTTATCAACTGCATGTTGCCGCACTTACGATATCGTCTCGCTCACTCACTGAGTACAGTACAAGTATAGTATTAATAACAGAGCCCTCAACGGGGCTGAAAAAAAAAAAAGAAGGAAGAGTGCGAAAGCCAGTTAGCCACCCAGCCAGCCAGCCAGCCAGCCAGTCAGTCAGTCAGTCAATCACTTCCACTCCACCCCCGCCCCGCACAGAAGTGATCGGAACGAACCAACCCGACAGGGACGTTCGCACCACGAGGATCAAACACGCACTGCCGCATAAGATGGTACGAGCCTCGCTCGGTAGACACCATGCGTGATACCGTAACCGTACTGCAACTGGTGCATCGACATGGGGAACCAACATTGACGGTTAGGCATATGATATGTTAGTCACAGGTTTGGTAGGGTATCTATCATACGGTAGGTAGGGTGGAGGTGGTGATGGGTTTATCGTACAATGTATCATACCATACCCCGGTGGCACCTTACGTTGCTGTACTTTTTTTTTTTTTTTTTTCCCTTTCCCTTTTGGGTCCTCGGGGGTGTGATACGGGATACCGTGGTCAGCGTGCATGTGTCGAGTACGATATGATGATGCCAAGGGGTAGAAGGTGGATTGGGGGACGTACGCTCCGCCGGGTGGCACCGGACAGAACGGGCAGCCTCTTGGGGATAAAACGGGACAGGAGTAACTTGGGGAAGAATAGATGACTTCACCCTCGTCTTGGGTTTTGTTCGCATGGGTAGTGACTATATGTTAGTGGCCACGAGATTCTATACAGCTTGTAGATTAGTGAGATAGCCCCATATTGTTCAGTCTTGTTTCGAATCACTCGAGCCCGACTATCATTAATTGGGTGAATTCGAAATTGATCCCGGTCCCCATAGGTGTAAGCGTAGAACGGCGGTTTGATTATACTGCACTCATACAGTACAGTACCAAGGTAGCCCAACACAATATCACTAATTACCGCCAAGACAAGAGTGACACATTGTGAACATGCACGAGAGGCTTTTATTTATTTACTTATTTGTTTATTCAGATGGAGAACAGGAAAAGCGAGTATGCAAGAGGACAGGAAAAATATATATAACTAGACTAAGCGATGCTAAGTAGATAGACAGGATAGACTAGAGTATAACTTCCACCACCCGGCAAAGACCCCGTCTCTGTAGATGTAAACGGCTCCTGACTAAGAGGAGAGTGTAAATAACAATATAAAAAAAAGACGAGAGGCTGAAGAAAGTATAACTACAGACAAAAGACTAGGGGTACAAGGAACAAATTGTCATGGTGGAGGTTTATAGAAAGGGTGAAAGATTTTTTTTGGTTTTGGTCATTAGGTTTGTCCCCCCAAGCATGGGATGAGGGCGATCGAGAAAACTAAAGAGGGGGGGAAAAAGGGGGGGGGAGGACAAGGGGGAAATCACGGCGAATCCCTGTTTACTCTCTTTGCAGACTAATAGGACTATCCCCTGAATGTTAGATCTACCTAGGAAAAACAAACCGAGACCCTCAGCATGACCCAAAAGAACCCAAATTCTTGCTGGTGAAACTCATACCTGCGTTGGAGTAGTCTGTGGCTGTTCCCCCTGTTGTTGGAAGTACTTGGTATAAGGATTTTCGCCCCTACGGATGGCAGCCTCATCAATTTCAACACCGGGATGGCCATTCTCCATCATGAGGCGACGGTCAGTGGTGGACTCTTTCCCATCCTCGGCTAGCTTCGATTTATTCACAGATTGAACGGAGAAAGGTCTACAGAAGACAATAACGTTAGCAACGAAAACATATGAGGGTGGATGGGAAGGAAGGAGAAATGAGTAGGTGAGCATACTAGTGTAAAGGGATACATGGGAAGAAATAACGCAAGCTTTCTGGGGGAAGAATTATAACACAACAAATGGGATAAGGTTTACAGGGGGTTGCTAGGTCAGAAGAGCGGATCAACCCGANGGGGGAATTGTTCCTTTTTGTTTATTACCCCGGCTCACGATGGATGGATGGGGGAGGGGGATGTTTCCATTACTCAAATCTAAGGTCTGGGTCCGTACTCGTACCCGTAGAAGAGGTACCGGTACTGTGTCGTGATTGGCAGGTGGGGTGACCGGAATTGCACGGATGGGATGTAATCTATTAAGGGTGAGTGATTGCCCCCCACTTGTTGGGATAAATTGGGGGGGATGGAGCGACAGCAAGGTTAACATGCGGTTCAATATCATTATCATCCCTGGCAATCCAAGGCACCGTACTGTTTTCGTCTGTTCGTGGAAGTGGATGTAAACTACCGGTAGAGCTGGTCGGTGGGTGACTTAGGTATGTACCAGTACGGTATACTGTGTGTATCCAGCTTTTGATAAGCGGGAACACTGTAAATATCGCACAAGACTGGAAGATTTTTTTCTTTCCAGAATTGTGAGGGTATCCCGGAAAGGAGAGTGGAGTATCCGGTTTATTTGCCAAGGTTCATCATGAGGGGATCACAGAACTCAACGTTACCTCATCCTCCAGCCTCCTCTTCCTCCGGACCGCCGTAAAAGTTCGAATGGCCGAACCGTGTGATGTGTAGTCCAGAATTCCCTACTTTGGAGAAGGGGCGGGAGACTGTTGACCAAAAAAAAAAGAATGCTACCCAAGCCCCTCCCGAGAGACATAAAAAACAAAAAGCAAGACAAAAAACACCGGATCTTATCATACCAGAGGAGGAAACTCCAACGTCCATCCTGTCCATCCACCGTTTCTCTCTCTCTCTCTTTCTTTTTTTTTTTTCTGTCCCTTCAATCTACAAACAAAAACAAAAACTGCAAGCATTGCTGGACCTGGCTATAGTAAAGGGAAGGACTATGATAGGATTGGTATGTTAGCCGTCTTTTCCGGGCTTGCTATTGGCTAATCCCTATTAGCGAACAGCATTTTCGCCTTCACTATAGCCCGGTGCCACTGCAGTCAAAGGGGATGGGGAAGGCACACAGGACACGCTTCGGAACAAAAAAAGGGAGTCAGGTCCCTGTACTCTATGCGGACATGTGATAGCACCAAAGGAGGAGGTATCGTAGCATAGCGTGGAGGGGGGACATGTGAGGCTGACTGTTTGCCAAAATTTTGGAAGAAAAAAAAAAAGGGTACGAGAATTGTAGGTCACAGCAGTTCCTCCAGAATTCCGGGCCCTGATGACCTGACTAATATGTTCATCCCACATGAGCCTATGAGCAATCCCCCAACGATATCAGAATTCTCTCGTATGATGGGGATCAGCCCATGCTCCTATAAGGCGGCCTAGGGAGCAAACATTATCGCGGTACGGTTCAAACTGGATTCGCTCCATCGGTGTATGAGTGGCGGTATCTGAAGATCTTTAGAAGGCAATCTCGTGATGATATAAACGAATACCGTAAATTCCTCTCCTATGGATAGCCGAATTCAAATTTACCCGGACATAGGAATAGCCCACGGACGGGTGGGCAACGGATTATGTTTTCTTCTCTCGCGAGGGAATGTTTCCTCTATCATACTTGCAAATAAACGTCTGTGTCCCCTCTGTGGGATGGGACGGGATGGGAGATGTTAGATCCCCCTTTGTCATAGCACAATATAGCACAAGCGCAGCTGACAAAGTAACACGAGCTTCTCCCGCCCATGCCTATATCATGCCTCTCTACCTACGATTCCTCCAAGGATAACATGTATAAACAGAAACCCTGCTCCCAGGCATCACTCCCAAATCGAGCACTCCTATCCTGCGTACAATGGCAATTCATCATAAGTTTATCCGTCCACAACCAATCACTCAATGAAACGGAATTCCTCTCTACAGTACCAGTACTCGTAGACCATGCCCCCCCCCCTCTACAAGTATATGATAGACCAATGACACAATACCCTAATCTCCGTCAGTGAAATAATAATAATTTTAGCCGAGTGATTACTGCACCTACCCCTCAATGAGTCGAAAATCCCGCCCCACCCGATAATTTCATAGAAACCCTTTTTACGATATTTTAAGATTCAAGTACCGTACCGCGTTTCTTTACAGTACAGTGCTTGCATCCTAGGCATGATATACTATCCGTTACTCCGATTGGGGAGAGAGAGAAACCTTCTTTTTTTTTTAAACCTTTAAACAGGACACCATANAAAAAAGGTTTTGGGTGGGACGAGGAGTCGATTGCTTGGCTGTGGCAGCCACCGATATCCTACCCTATCTGTACTCGAGTAGAGGTGGAAGAGATGGATGGCCCTTCTCCACCGTCCTTTGAATCTTTGATCCTGTTGGCTGGGGACGGGCTTGGCCAGCTAAAGTACCGGTACCGTCCGGCCAAATTCTGGCCTGGTCCGCCACCACCACCGATGAACCGCCCAATTGCACCAACGCACTACAAGTATCGTACCACGGATCCAGAGCCGTGCTCGTACAGCCATCCGAGTGCTCGAGTAACTTAGCATCCAGATACCGGTGCTATTGTCTAAGGTATGTTGCTCGAACGGCCGTGCCCATCCAGGCGCGAAAATTGATCGCTGGGCCAATCACGTAGAAAAAGGATACTCGATAGACCATCTTTGCTCTCTGGTTGGCTGACGGATGACAAAGATCGCCACAGAGCGCTGACTTCCACTTGGCCGCGGGAGCGCTGTACTGTACTGTACTCGTACGGTACTCACACAGTACCCGTACAGGAAAAGGGAAAAAATTGCGGGTTTTTCTTATTGGCCATCTTTTTAGAAGAAAAGAGATACCGGTATTCTATGATACTCCATGGTACCCTGTAAGTTTCCACGGTTTTTTTCTTCTTCTTCCTCTTCCGTTCCGATTCTGCTAGTCTTGCACTCGCCCACTCACTGGTATCATACAGTATCATACTTTGTTGTGCAATAAGCTTCTCCGCGCTTGCCCTGTCTGATCGGGACTTATCCTCAAAACCTTTCCCTGGCTCCTCAGGCGCCCGTGGCTACCCTATTGTCCAACTCCAAATTTTCGAAAGGGTGAGGCGCTACCATATCATACATACTATTTGTGGAAGCTGAAATTTCGACCCGAGGGATAAAATTTTGTAAGTGGAAGTTCCTCCCATGACACTTCGAAACCTAGTGTAGGATGATGACATGATCGCAAACACTCAAATAACGGCCCACTCCTCCAGACCGAACATTGCAAGTACAGCCCGGATGAGACGGGGCAAAATTTTCCTCAAGTAGCTTCAAACATGAGGAGATTGCAGCCGATGCCATCAGTTCGTGAAGGAGAGAAGGCCGGAATTTAGAACGCTTACAGTATATTACCATTACCGTGCTTAGCATTGATTGAGCAAGAATCCCTTTGTTTAGCCACTCGCTTGGTGAAATTCGCACCGACAGAGGGTAGAGCAACCCTGTATCCTACTGCAGTGTACCGCTACCGGTAGTACCTGATCCCCATTTGGAAGACTCCTTTAATGTTGCACAGGAATCATTGCTATGATACCATAAAGGTCCTTCCCCGCAACCCCTTCACGCTCCCTCACCCACAATTGACCAGAGAAAAGCTCCCCCCTTTCGCGCAGGATTAACCTTCTTGTGATCGAGGNCGGGGGAGGGGGGAGGGGTTTAAGAAGGGAGAAATTATTTGACTTGCCCATTGACCTCACGATCTAATACCATGTACTCCTTAGCAGCATCCTTACCGCCACGCTCCAATAGATATACCATATAGAAGTGCGTCAAATCTTTGATGGTGGTTGGCGGAAGATGACTCTTCTTGCGGATATCATCAACTACCTGGCGGATCCTATCGTGGTTCTGCTGCTCTGTCTCGGCGCTCGTTGGTTGTTCCATCTCAAACTGTAAGTAGTTGATCCAGAAATACCTGCTATCAAGGTACCAATGATGGTTTTTCTGGTAAACTTGGCGCGCCTCATCAACACTACCCTTGATTTTCCACAAGAGGCGGGCCCATTCTGCAGTAAGAGCACCCTTTGCGTAGATGTCACATTTGTTGCTTTCAATCTGGGCTCGATAGATAGCAATTGCAGCATCAAGTCCGCCCTGCCTGCGCTCAAGATTTGCCCAAGCTACAATTGTCTCAATATGTCCGGGTACTAGAGACAGTTAGCCCAATCCAGTAGGAAAAGAAGGTAGTTCTTACGCTGCTCAAGAATGGATTCCAAGACTGCCCTTGCCATGTCGACTCTCCCTTGGGACTCCTCAAAATGGGCGTATTGGATTCGAATACCCGGTCGCCTAGAAGGATTCAGCATACTGCGGGTAAGACGACAAAGGTACAGACAGTACATACGTAATGGGTACGAAAGCCATGCTAGCCCTCTGGTAAATGTTTCTGATTTCTTCCTCTTTCCCGTCTTGGGCGGACATCCATCTTGCATAACGATACCAGAATTCATCATAGAATGCAGCGGTAACAAGGCAACGCTCGTAGAGAAATTGCGTTCTCGTAAAATCACCCTCCACCTCTTCGAAATCAAGATATTTCCGCCAATTCACCAATTGGGGCTCGTCCAGTTCATTGACATGAAAGTACGGACGTTTGATTTCGGATTCGTAGGTCCACCTCTTGGTTGTCTCCGTCTGTGTTCGGGAAAAGATTTCCAGGTGGAAATTATCGATCCTCACCCTCATCTCCCTCTCAATTTCTAATTCTCCACGCTCCATCTTAATTTGCTGCTGACCGGCCTGAACAGCGGCTGGGGGTTCTGCCATCACTTCTTGCCTAAACTGGACCAAGGTGTCCGAGGGTAGCAACTCCTCGAGCGGACGGGTCTGTGCCAGCTGTCGGAAACGTTCGAAATAACGAGCATACTGGTGCATAGGAACATGGATGACACGGTCTAGAATGGCGACTATTTTGTCCTCGCATTCCAATCGCTCTTCAAACTCAATGTACTTGTCCCAAAAGGGATGGGCAAGAAAGTCTAGGCCGACTGAATTCGCGCCACGCTCAAATAGCCTGCAAAGTAAGGATTAGTAAACACTTTTGTAGTGGATCCGGAGTGAAATTTTGTTAAAACAAGAAATGAGTAAATACGGGAAAATATTAGCTGTTCTTTAATATCCACCAAATCATCGCTTCGAGCTATATATTTCGGTACGCAAAGGCAAAGCAAGGGGTATGAAACGTGATTCTGAGATTATGTGAGATCTCAAACCGGGAGAATATAGCTAGGTTGCAACAGCTCACCAATTGACTCTGACTTTGCTCGCAACCGGGCATATCGGCAGTGCAAGAATAGAAAGAGGGAAAGAGGGGGGAGCGGTGAAGAGGGACAATAAAGAAAAATAGCAGATCCTATCGATTACCCCCTGTAGTGGAGATGGTTTTTAATTATCAAGAACTTACTCTCGGATAACATCGGGATCATGGCTAGTCTCGACTTTGAAATTGCAATAGTTTGTCCATAGATCGACAGAGTTGGTAATACTGGCCACTCCACGTTCGTATACCTACGGATAAGCCCCCCGAGAATTAGCCTCCCCCATTTGTCCCGTGTACGGAAAGCATAGCCCGCAATACCGGAGGAAAAAGCAAAGAAACATACCATCTCGGCTGCCTCAGTCCCTGCAATACTAAACTCCAAATCGGCATATTTCTTCCAGTATCCAAAGAGCAATGGGAACCTCGCCAAAAAGCGATCGAAAACTCCCCTGGTAGCGGCGATAGCTTGAGGTGAACTATTGCGAGTTAAACCTCCTTCCAACTGTTCGGCGGTGCGCACAAGCTTTTCCCAGGATTCAAAGTCATCAGGATCCTCGATAACAGCACGGTTGGCCTTCTCGTATTCTGCAAACTCGGGTTTGAGATCATCGGTGACGTGGCCAGTCTCCAGGTAATCAGCCATTTTATATATCGTCTCCTGTTTCTGGTTGTTTGTTTGGGTGATGTTTTCGATTCTGTTCGCAGCGGCGGTGAACGGAGAAGGGGGTGCGCGCACTTTTGACACGATGCGTGATAGGAGTTTGGCGAGCAGAAGTTTGTGTAGGGTGGGAGATGTTGAGATGCGTTGAAAATGATCGTCGAGGTGGGGATGGAGATGAAGTGTCGTGATAGGGCGATGGGAAGGTTGAAGCCAGAATGTCGATGCCGGAAAAGGAGGCCTGGTGGCTGTCAAGGATTCGGGCTCATTCCGGCTTACCACGTGATACCTCTCGTCCTTGGAGCCAAGACAAAGTTACCCTCCCTAGCTGCCAAGATATCATGCCGGTATGATAGGATACGGTAAATTTACGGCTGCGTTTCAATACGGTGGGTGTGTGGGCATGGTAATTTCTCCTCCAGAGTGCAAAGTAAAAAATGAGCAAAACGCTGTTTGAGAAAGGCGGATATCGGAACACTGGCATTAGTCGGTGTTCCCCCTTTCAGATAGCACGCTGTGCGAGAGCTCCTATGATACGATCATCGATAAATTTCATTAAACATTGACCCTACCCCTTTTCGCCTCCTGCATACACAAAGTCTAGAGACTTCCTTCCAAAACCAATTCAGAAGATGCATATACAAAAAAGAAATAACGGATACAAGAGGTTTATGCCTGCCACAGAGAGCAGAGGAACAAAAAGGTATCAATATGAATAAGAAAACACTGATATATCCCTACAATCATCCAAACCATTAAATCCCAGCAATAAACCGGCGTTTCTCATAGTGCGCAATATCGTCCGTCATAAAGCAACCCCCAGCCAAAACCTAGTACACCGTCCACCTACCCAGCAATACCGACAGACCCCATAACAACTCCCATCACTTAACATCCTTTCTGACATCGAGCTTCTTGAGCTCGCTCTCAAGGACCGTTTGCTGAGGAACTTCTTTCCTTCCAAACAAACCGTTCCTAACCCCGTGAGAAGTCGGGGCTAGCGCCGCATCAGGTGATGAGTGATCGGTGCCAAATCTAGAGAATATACTCCTTCTCTTGGGCCGTGCATCATCATTGAGCTTGATATCTTCGAACTTGTCCTCCTCGACGGGCTCAACGTTCTTGGCAACGATTGGCAATCTTGGGGAGCGGATATCGAGACTCGTGCGCGGGGCAAGGGGACGGGAGTCGAAGCTGACACGGCCCGGGGATGTATCTAACACGGGAGACCTTGCAGAGATGTCCTGGGCAAACATCTCCTATCAGTAAAGAAAAAGAAAAAAAAAAAGGGATTCCCTCCATACGACACCGCACAGCCATCACAGCCGGAAGGGAAATCATGAGTGAGACTGCGGGGAAACACAAAACGGTCGCATTGAGATGGGGGTGGGCAACCAACAAATGATCTTCTATAGCTTTCAAACGATTCTCTCGATATGACAAACGGCTCCTCGACATCGGGAGCCTTTGTTTGAGGAGAGTTATCATTTTTCCTCCAGTAACCCTTCTTGTCCGGAGGTGAGGGCTATAAACAAAGGGTAAATCAGCTCTCCGGTATTCAATGCGCCATCACAAGAGTGACCCCACTGCGCACAAAAATGTGGGGAAAATTAGGAAGAGGGGGTTGTCCGTACAGTCAAATAGACCCCACTATCATTGACAACTATTATCACCAACAAAAACAAATCAGCCAACAGTCCTCGAGCGGACGGGTCTGTGCCAGCTGTCGGAAACGTTCGAAATAACGAGCATACTNTTCGTCATTTGTGTCCAGTGTCCCATAGCAACGACCGTGCCCTGGAGGCTGGAACCACTCGGATCAGGGCAGGCAAAAGTGTGTTCGTTAAAAAAAGGTTTTGGGTGGGACGAGGAGTCGAGGGGGGGGAAGGGAGGGGGATAATAGGTTTGCGCAGCACAGTATACACCCGTGCATAAGGCACACAGTGCCGAGGGGGGAGGGAGATGACGCACCGCTCAACTTGTAGGTGTTCTCTTCGTCCTGGTTCGCTTTTCCAATGCTGATGGCACTGACGGACTTTGCTCCCGTACTGTGAGCCCTTCCCACCTCGTCGGTGCCCGAGTCGGGTTCGGAAAGGGGAAGTCTCCCAGCGGCCGGGTGAGCGGTAGATTGCTGCTCGGAGAAGGAGTCAAACCGATTATTGACCGGAGCTGTCGCATTTCTGCGAAAAGGGTTCCGAATAACTGGCATACCGAGCGAGTAGCGGAGCTGAGCGATAGAAAGATGGCAGGTACCGTACTGTAACCGCAAGAGTTGGGCCAGATGGAGACGTGGTCGTTTTTCTTTTTCTCTTTTTCTGCTTTTCCTTTCTTCTTTTTCCTCCTGCTTTCCCTCGTACGGTAAATTTCCTCTCCCAGTCTTCAGACTCTGAATCGCGATCGCGAGAGTATCACTCCAGGCTCCGAATTGTAACTCGTATGTAGGTATGCACCGTATTCAGGTAAGAGGTGGAGGCATCGCCGGTGGATGATAGCCGGGATGAGGGTAGCCACGAATCTTACATGGGTTGCATGCGGAGAGACGGAAACTGGTGCACCCGAATCGTCAGGCTCTTTCTCTTCCTCCTCACAATGCAACTGCCCGGTTACTGGGGTACGGTATGATACAGTACTAGTACAGTACGAGTATGATACCACGCTCAGCTCGCCACTCTCAGTCTCGGTAGTGCCAAGACCTCCCGATGGCAGCCTCCTGGTGCCCTGTAGCCTGTGGCTCCAACAGACTGTTTTGAGCGCAAGGACCGATGGTGCAGTACCGTAGTAGTGCTGAGCACGATCCAAAATACCCGCAACTAGGAGAGAAAACTTCAACCCTTTTTTTACGCCTCGTTTCGTTCAGTGCTCGCGAGCGACAGTATCATACCCGTGCTGAAGGAGTAGCCTCCGATCCTTCATTCACCATACTTGTACCCGCAATGCTCGCCTTATCATCATGGCATGTCATAGCAGTTTTAACGGAGGCGCCCCGGCGCCCGAAAACCCTGCTCACGAGGCCCACCGCATCGCCAGGCGTAAGATACTTGCAGAGTCCTGCTATGATACCGTACTGTACCCTCGCTACACAGCTGCCCCCCCCATACGTACGAGACATTCAAGGTCGACACCTTATGTACTTGTACAGTACTAGTACACACACGCACCGATACTGTATCCCCCAGCTATATGACATATTCTCCAGCCTCTACCTCCACTCCTCCGAATCCGGTAGTGGGGTCCATCTTGGGACAGACTTTATCGCAATGTAAATTTACCGTGCTCGCACAGGCACCCCACTGGGGCTGACCATTCAGCGATAGGATGGCTGCCCATTCCCCCCCTCCCTCCAATCGATGGGCGAATGGATGAACGAACGATGGATGGGCTTGGATTTCCGGAAAAAGGAATTACAAAGTACAACTCAGCACCAAAAGTGTTCAACTTACCTTTCACCCTTCTGTTGGATCCCTCCAAGCAGCAGTTGCATACCGCCGCCTCAATCGAACGCCACCACCAGGCACCGAGCAGTTACGAGCACAAAAATGTCGCCCATCGTGCTGGATTCGTGATGCGCTCATGTCGGATACAACACATGCGTGTCCGCGACATGGCCATTGAGGTGTCCCCATCCCCTGCCAACCTGTTCTCCGTCATGTCAGACACGGCTGGGGACTCGTCAAAAAGGGCCCGAAAAGAGAGAGGAAAGCAGCACATCATCGCCATATGTGCACCCCAACATCGTGAACTGGCGGAAACCGTACAGAGTTGTGGGGTAGTTAGTGCACGAGTGCCGTGCTATTATAAGGAAAGAAAAAAGGAATAAAAAAAATAAAAAAAATAAAAACGCGCAGTCAGAATGGGCGGGATAGATAAGCTGAAATGTTGTGTTATGGCATCGGATACCGTATTTCAAAGCTCTTGGAATCCTCAGACCGGGTTACCCGCACTGGAGTTATTTCTTGGAGCGGCGTCGAGACGAGTTCAAACGTGCTGTGAGCACAGCTCGTGCCATGGTCTGGGTGCAATCAACCGGCCGATGGATCGAAGCCGAGGAAGAGAAGGGAGGTGAGGTGAGAGAAACAAAAAAACAAAAAACAGAAAACATCCTTGTGGGTCTGGTATGATACTATACGGCGGGGGGAAAAGCGAGAGGATTTCGTCATTTGTGTCCAGTGTCCCATAGCAACGACCGTGCCCTGGAGGCTGGAACCACTCGGATCAGGGCAGGCAAAAGTGTGTTCGTTAAAAAANAGCCAAAAAAAAAACTTTTTAACTCTAACTCGACTCTTATCCTCGCTTTTTATTTTTATTTTTATTTTTCTATTGTTCAGCCTATTTTTTATCTTATTTTTTTATTTTTTTATTTTTTTATTTTTTTATTTTTTGTTTTTTGAATAATCGTGTGAACTGAGCCGAGCCGGCTTGGACAGGTTCAGAAAGATGAACAAAAGATCAGCGGTAGGGATACTGCCTGTTTACCGGTATCTCAGCACCCCGCGGAATCATCATTCTTGTCGCTGTTATTCGCAAGTGCAAACGGGAATTTCCTGAATAAAAAAGTGGGGCAGAAATGGTGTGGCATACTCGAATACCTTGAACCATAGCAGGTACATAGATAACCGTACCACACAGAGCTGGAGAGTACTGTACTTGTACAGTACTCGAGTGCTCTGCTGCAATTGCAGTACAGTACAGTACCAGAAGTTGGGTGCGTTGGGGCGTACAGTGGGTGAGCGGCAGGTCGAGTTTTTTTCTTTTTTTCTTTTTCTATTTTTCCCTAGCACGATTCTTATTCATCACCGGTACTGTACATTGCTATACCCTATCCTTATCATATCATGTTATCGAACGGTATTATACGCCGTGTCATTTTTATTCGTTCCTTTTTTGAGCCGTAGGTACCGTACTGGTACTCGTGCTTTGCCCTTGTGGAAGTCAAATGGATGGACGGGTTGTGACATGATTGGTGGATTTCTGCACTTTTTTTTTGGTGAGCGAGTTGGTGAGTTAGTTAGCGATTACAGAGTAAGGTACGAGTATTTGTACCCTGCCACTGAGTTAGCAGGTGCTGTAAGTGTGAGTGAATACCTGTGCTGTACAGTACCTGTACGAGTACTGTACGAGTGGCCGTACTCGACTCTACGAGTTACTTTTTTAGTGTGGAATGTGGAAAACGTGTAAAAGTATGATTACTTTTTTTTACTATCTTTTTATATATATTTTCCTCTTCCCTTACCCCTTGGCCGAGATGGGATGTGCCGTACGGTAGCGGTACCGGTACGGTAGTCCATTCCGGTCCGGTCCAGTCCAGCCCTTGCCAAGTCCGATCTAGTCCAGTACAAGTATGGATAGCAGATAGTTGTGTAGTGGGGTGGGGCCATGGAGGGGGCTGAAATCGCCACCTGGAGTTGAACGGAGGCAGAGAAAAAAAAATGGCGTGGTTGATGGTGGTGGCGAACTCTTACGCTGTTATGATACTGGTACTATTTACTCTACTACAGGTTATTATATTTTTTTTTCTTCTTTTTCTTTTGCTTTAGCTTTTTATATATATATATACTTTGGCGTTTCAATTGATCTTATATCCGAACACCCCCATACCGTACCTATCATACCCGTTACCGAAGATCTACATAGTATCATACTTGCACAGCACCCTACGGACACTTTTTCCCAGGTATGATATGGTACAGTACTTCTTACTCCCAGACCCCCCCCCGATCATCGCGCATGACTGGTCCGGTCCTGGCTGGGAGATCGTGGGTTGCTGCATCATGGTTATGATATTGGTTTTTTTTTTACAGTTTTCTCGCCTGAAAGCGTGTCTTGGTCTTTTTTTTCTTTTTTTCTTCCTTCCCTTTGTCTTGCCCTGCCAGCCGAGAAGCCAAGTGAAGTGAAGTGAAGAAAAGGGNCTAATCTTCCCCCCCTCTCTCCCTCTTACCGAACCGTGGATCAATCGCTTCGTCCACTGCACTCGTTGTTCGACAATTACGCCCAATACCGCCATCGCTATCATCACAGTCGCTACAGCCGAGATTAATAAACCGTAATTCTACTGTTACAGAATAATATAATAAAGTATGTGTGCTTTGCTTCATCCATCCTTCTTTATATGCAGTTGCAATTCAATGGTTATACTTTTTTTTGTTCTGCACATGTTTCCTGCCGTCACTAAATTGTTCCCTAGGAGCCCTATATCCTGCAACTTCCCTTCCGCTGCTCGATAGCTCCTACCCTGTTATAGGTTGTTGAGGCTTATCTCAGCGTCTGCGGAAACCCAATTGCAGCGAGAATTGTTTGCCAATCCCTTTTCTGAAACTTAATTGTGTCGGAAATCTGTGGATTCTCTGGAAAACCTTGGGGACGGACCAATTACCTGTTTACTAGTCTTCGGCACTCGTTTCTTTTACTAGCCTATTGCCCGAGGGCAATCAAAAGTTGTCAAGATGAGTTTCTGGGATAATATGGAGTTGTGGGAGAAGATGTGCCTGGTATGTACACCCAAGGCTGAGGATTGGTGCATTCACAAGCTGACAGACATTGCTGCTTTAGTTATTGGCTATTGGAATGGTACGATCATGTGTAGTGCCGTCCTGGTTTCTAACGATACTGATTCGACGTTTTTTTCCCCTTTAGGTTTTAGTCCTCTCCGCAGGGGCCAGCAAGATGGTCTATACCAAACTTCGAGTAAAGAGGTATGCGAAGAAGGCCGAAGCAAGGAGGTCGCATTTGGCGAACATGCGAGAGAGTCGCCATGTGATTGATCTTAAATCGGACGAGGTTCCGTTTGGTATCAGAGCCATCGAGGCGGGCATTGAAGTTGAAGGTGTTGTGATATCGCGGCCCGCTACACCAACCAGGGCCAGCTACAATCCGAGCCAGGTTACTCTTGTGGCATCCGACGCTGACAGCATGAAATCACGCGGGCAATGCCCTCCAAGTCCGAGATCAACGCAGGGCTTTTACGGGACGCCACCTCCAATGAAACAGATGGCACGGGGAGGACCAATGGTATACCAACCCAGTCCTTATCTATCGATGCCGTCCCCAGTACATCAGGGTCACTCCGCCGCGTCGTCTATCCGTTCGAGTGCTTCTTCAGTTGCTTCAACTGCTACACCGACCCCGCCTCTTACTCGCGTATCCTCGGTTGAGAAATTGGGTAGAGGGTCGTTTCCAGAAGGCGTCGATGGAGGATACTTTGATGGGACTCGCGGTACACCTACGGGGGCTACTACGATACCGGATACCTTGGCAAGGTTGGAAGGCAGAACAATTTCGCCGGCACTTGAACACCATAGAAACACTGGATCACGGCACTATCGGACCCATAGCAGGACCCCCAGCCCCCCGGAAGGTCCGGGATCCCCAACACTGCCGTCGGTCGATGAGAACGAGATATCGGAGGGATCATCTCGCGCATCTGACTCTAGTGTAGAGGGTATGACAGGAGCCACACGGCCGCGCCTGATTTCGACCTACTCTACGCCGATACTGCCAACAATGCGTCGAGTTTCTCAGCCGCTGCCGGAGGGTGTTCAAGGGGATCTTTCCCTTCTTCACGAGCACCGTTTGTCTCATGCGGCTGAAGTCGGGCAGCTTCTTCCCCGCCGTCGCGACATACTTAGGAATTCGCAGATTGCAGGTAGTCCTGTGACTGAATCCCCTTCCTCATATTATTCCCCGATTACTTCGGACAGAGTATACGCCTTGGATATTGCGATGCCGCCAGCAATGTCAGGAGTCGACGGCCTTCAGTTTCCGGCACCTGCGGTCACGGTTGGGTCACCGACGAGACTTGAGCTGACAAGATTGTCATCTGATCCAGCGTCTGGTGAGGACGACCTACCAATGTTTGACGGCCCGTGGTTATCCAAGTCAGGGGGCAATGGGGACAAGGGTGGTTCCACTCCCCCAAAGACGTCGGATCAATCTGGCTCGACCACGCCAAAATCCAAAGTGCCGGCGGATTTCTCGTCGTCAGACTCGGACCCACCCAAACAAAAATCTAAAAAGTTGCAAAAGAAGAATAGGAGGAGCCGGGGCAGTCCGTCCCGGAACTCGGCTACGGATGTTGACCTGGAGGCCCAATGAAAACACGCAGAGATGGGTTGAGTTTGATGTTCGAATGCACGGCTATGGTGTGAGGGTTCAAATATGACATTGATTTCCGAATATTATCACTCGATACGGTTCCATTACTTGTATGCGAGGTACTGAGTTAATACTTTGCCCTTTTAGCTTCTGAGACTAGGTGTTTTCATCCAGGTGCGGTACCAAAATCTGGGAAACGGAGAACGCAGCATGCAATATCTACAGTACTCGAGTACATAAGCTTCAACAGAGCACTTCCCATACACTTCTCTCGTCTTTTTTTTTTTCCCCCTCAATTTTCGCCTTTGAGGTAGGATTTACTTTTTTTCGACTCAAGATCTGATCGTGCATTGCTATCACGCATTTCACTTGCTTCCCACTTACCTGCGTCTCTTGGTTTCTCGCTCCGTCTACCAACACTTTCAGCGCCTTCATTGTCGGGGCGAAGACCACGAATCGTATCAAGTTACCTCACCAAGACTTCAGCCTTCAATAAAGTTATTGTGCACCTGATAATACCACAATTACCTTGGTTTTCAGGTCCCGGATCTTGCAGAGCCGAGCACAGCCATAGGCGAGTCCGAGGGGATACCGGTGCTATTGTCTAAGGTATGTTGCTCGAACGGCCGTGCCCATCCAGGCGCGAAAATTGATCGCTGGGCCAATCACGTAGAAAAAGGATACTCGATAGACCATCTTTGCTCTCTGGTTGGCTGACGGATGACAAAGATCGCCACAGAGCGCTGACTTCCACTTGGCCGCGGGAGCGCTGTACTGTACTGTACTCGTACGGTACTCACACAGTACCCGTACAGGAAAAGGGAAAAAATTGCGGGTTTTTCTTATTGGCCATCTTTTTAGAAGAAAAGAGATACCGGTATTCTATGATACTCCATGGTACCCTGTAAGTTTCCACGGTTTTTTTCTTCTTCTTCCTCTTCCGTTCCGATTCTGCTAGTCTTGCACTCGCCCACTCACTGGTATCATACAGTATCATACTTTGTTGTGCAATAAGCTTCTCCGCGCTTGCCCTGTCTGATCGGGACTTATCCTCAAAACCTTTCCCTGGCTCCTCAGGCGCCCGTGGCTACCCTATTGTCCAACTCCAAATTTTCGAAAGGGTGAGGCGCTACCATATCATACATACTATTTGTGGAAGCTGAAATTTCGACCCGAGGGATAAAATTTTGTAAGTGGAAGTTCCTCCCATGACACTTCGAAACCTAGTGTAGGATGATGACATGATCGCAAACACTCAAATAACGGCCCACTCCTCCAGACCGAACATTGCAAGTACAGCCCGGATGAGACGGGGCAAAATTTTCCTCAAGTAGCTTCAAACATGAGGAGATTGCAGCCGATGCCATCAGTTCGTGAAGGAGAGAAGGCCGGAATTTAGAACGCTTACAGTATATTACCATTACCGTGCTTAGCATTGATTGAGCAAGAATCCCTTTGTTTAGCCACTCGCTTGGTGAAATTCGCACCGACAGAGGGTAGAGCAACCCTGTATCCTACTGCAGTGTACCGCTACCGGTAGTACCTGATCCCCATTTGGAAGACTCCTTTAATGTTGCACAGGAATCATTGCTATGATACCATAAAGGTCCTTCCCCGCAACCCCTTCACGCTCCCTCACCCACAATTGACCAGAGAAAAGCTCCCCCCTTTCGCGCAGGATTAACCTTCTTGTGATCGAGGGGGGGGG
>PYWC01000039.1:977430-997175 GCA_003182015.1 Tuber magnatum
GAAAAAAAAAAAAAAAAAAAAAAAAGTGAAGTGATGGGATTGCGATGGTGCAGTGCGGGGCTTTTTTCAGTCTAGGCTTAGTTCTAAGTCTTACTGTACTCGTACTGACTGGCTTGCTTGCCTACTGGTGGTTGGTGGAAGCTAGCTAACTTGACTAGTTAGCGAGCGAGGGACGGGAGCCACAGGTACAAGTGTCAACTATTCATACTCGCACTAGACAGCAGGCGAAAGTCAGGCGCTATGCTAGCTTAACTTGCATACTGTACTGTACAGGTACAGGTACTGCTTGTCTTAGTTCGTTAATTAAGGTAGTTAGTTAGTCAGTTAGTCAATTAAGCACAGCGCATTTTTTTACTCGTACCTGTATCATAAGTTGTCAACTATGGTACAGTACCAACCAATCATCAACCTATGGTATCATATATAAATTATAACCCACACCAACGTGGGAATTTTTTTTTCTTCCTTTTCTTCTTCTCGAAATCGGCACATACACACATTTGGAATGAAAACTCCTATACGAATGGGAGTTCCGGTCCGATACAAAATAAATTTTTTTTTTTGCCAAGAACGCTGGGTCTTCGGGTGCGCCTGCAATATATGTGGAATAGTATAGAGGTGCTTGGGGTTGCGGTAGTGTGCAGTATGGTATGGATTGGGATAACCGGCTTTGTTGGTTGGTTTTTATGTATGTATGTATGTATGTATGTATGTATGTCGGGGGGTTCCGATGAGGCTTGGATGGATGGATGGAAGGAAAGGGTGGGGGGGAGTGTAGTGTAGTGTAGTGCATGATGTTTTTTTTTTTGTTCGGTTTAGGCGGCGGACCTGGACCCCCGGGTGGTACGGGTGGTGGAGGTACAAATCCAGTGGTCGAGTATGGGTGTTGCCCCGGGTATGATACGTGCGTATGGGCGTAGTGGAGTGCTGTAGGCTTTGGGTGGGACAAGTACAGTACTCGAGTACAGTGCTGGATGATGGGGAGGAGGTGCTGCTGGGCGTCAGGGTATTTTGGAGCATTGTACTGAATTGGTGGTGGGAACGACTGCTGCATCCGTGCCATATGCTACGGTATAGATCTACCGTACCTGTACTCGTACTGTACAAGTACTCGGGTGGTGTGGAAAATTCCCGTGTGGAACGCAGATCAAAAAGGTCAGACAGATCATAGCATTGTGAAACTCTCCACGAGCACAGTTTTTATTTATTTTTTTCGACTTCATTTTGTACATACCACCGGCAACGGAACCAACTATGGTACAGCGCATCAACTTACTTCATTCCCCTTCTCCAATATGCCCGCAATGACATTAGCACCTTTATTACCCGCCTCCTCTGCCGCCCTGCGCAGTTTCTTCCTATTGAGGGCGTCAACCAGTTCCTGCCTCGCCGGGAATCCCTCAGCTTCCAGTAAAGCTACTACGACAAACGACCCCGTGCCTGTCGCCCAGGCATTGGCGTGCGGGCGGATCTGCTCCCACAAGAGCGAGTGGAAGTCTAGTGGTGGGGTGATTGCTGTTTATGGAGGTCTTGTATTTAGCCTGATTTCTTCTTCCTTCCGCCCTTTCTTTCTACCCTACGGGGAAGTAGGGATGCGAGGGGACTGAGTTTGCCTACCTATCACCTTATTCTCTTTGGAAGAGTAGTGTCCACCCGTGACCAGTGTCTTGTACATCCGTCCGACGGCAGCTGCATTTACGACGTGTGGGTCGTCGCTGTTGTCTGCGGTTTTTGGGTTCCCGGAAGCGGTGCTGGCGAGGGCTTGTAGAGCGGGGAATTTGTCGCCTGAAATTTTTTTTAAATTTTTTTTTTTCGGTTTAGTTAGCCGGTTATTGGTTACTCATTTTTCCCGGGAAAAAGCTTGTCTAGCCTTGCGGGTTCGGGGATTCATACCCATTGGATGGATGAGGTGGATAGGTGGGCGATCATACCTGTGCTACCGAGTAAAACCTCCGTGATGAATTGGCATCCGAAAGAGTCACGGATTAGCTCTCCCGCGTGCTTGGCGATGCATTGCAGGAACGGCTGGGAGAAGTGAGCTCGAAGTTCACTCTGGCGGGTCGCTGGATCCTTCTTGCTGAATTTTTGAGAGGCATTTTGTCAGCTTTTGGTTTTGTTTCTTCCCCCAAGTTTCTCCTTTCCTCCGAGAGACGCATATATCATGAGGTCTTATTTTTGTACTCCCCCAATGCCGGCATATCATGCATGCTAGTAGTGGGGTAGAGGGTGAGAAAAAAGAGGAGGCCTAGAGAGGAAGTCGTACCTAGTAGACTTGCGGAGTTTTTCTACCTCTTCTAAAACTGCAATTGCTGGCCGAAGCACCACTCTCGGGTGACGCTCTGAAAATGGGTACAAAAGTGGCGTGCGCCCATACTTGTCACATGCCAGTTCTTGCAGCCGTTTCTGGAACTCTGGGAGTAGACTTTTTGCTACCAGGACTGTGTCATCAACTGTCTCAAAGATTGACAGGAGCACGAGATAGCCGTACTCGTGCCTTGCCAGTGAGATTGCCTCTGACTTTAGGGCTTTGAGCATTACTTTCCGATCCTGGTTTTTATCTTCATTAGCATACATTATATTGCGGGGACGACCTTGTGTGTGTGTGTGTGATAATATTCACTTTTTTTTATGCGGGTGGGGTTATATATAACACTCACTTTTGCGGTTCCTAGGGCCATGCATCTAATGGCCACTTGGGATCCATCTTTGGTAAAGGCGATATCTGCGACATGCTCTTTGACAAGCTCTATGAATTCTGTTGCTTCGGTAGTTCCTGGCCGGACATTCAACATGTATTCTAGCATGGCCTTATGCAAGATGGTGAAGATAGTAGCGCCCTTCTTAATAACACCGTCAATCTGGTCGAAAAGACTCTTCATTATAACAGCCCGCTTTTCCGGTGACCTTTCCAAGAGCTCCTTCAAGGTAGGCTTGTCACTCGCATCCTATATGATCAACCAATTAACGATAACGCCAACTGGTATTTCCTCTTAGTGCTTGCGCGAATGCCCTACCTTGAAAATAGCAAACTCCACGCCATAAAATTCCTGCAATAGCGCAGATTTCTGCTCGGGTGTTGCATACTCCCGGAATGTATCTTCAATCACTAATGCTGCTTCACGGTGCTTGACGAGTTTCCGGACGTGTCCGTAGAACTCTTGAACCACCATTCTCCTGTTTTCGGGGGTGCCGTAGTGTAATATCTTGACGACAAGATACTTTCCATAACTACCTTTAATCACGCCAACGAATCAGCGCCGCTGCAAATTGACGCTGTTAAGGGGCGGAAGAAATGGTGGAGGACGAAGGGAAGCATTGGTGAAGCAGAAGTGAAAAGAAGCTTACTCTGCGCCAAAGCAACATAATTGCCCTTCAGTTCGGCGGTAATATTCACTCTGGTTGTTCTGTCCCCATACTTCAACGCAGACTGTACGATCCTTGATGCGTCGTGTTTGAAAACGAGATCGCTCACACGGCCCTTGATCAACTGGCCCAATTCAGCGATGAGCTTCTTGCGCTGCTCTGGCGCGAGCTTTGTACGGCGCAATTGCTCCCAGATGCGCTTGCTGCGAGTGATGATTTCTCCGTGGGGTTTTGCGAGTTTGCGTTCGGCGGCGAGGCGCTTTTGTTCTGCGTGCGATTCCTTTGATTTTGAAGCTGGTAGTTTGTTATTTTTTTTCTCTTTTTTTAGAGTTGGTCGGACGGATTTGGACTCACATCCACTCGCTCCGTTCTCTGGATTTTTTGATTTCTCTTTGCCGTCGATGTCCATTCCCTCGTCCTCTCCTCCGTCCTCAATTCCACCAAACCCTTCCTCCTCTTCATCGGGGCTGTCTGCTTCCTCCTCATCCCCCTCCTCCGATTCGCCCGACTCGCTCTCGACGACTCGTGGCAGAGGAGCGACTTTTTTGCTCTTTTCACTTTTGATTTTAGGCTCGCTAACTTTCAACTTCTTGTGAGTAGTCGCCGGTTGGGTCTTCCTCTGCTTCCGTTTGCTAGCTCCCATGTTGAATTTGGTGGTCGTTGCTTCTGGGGAATACTCGTGAATAATGTAGTGGGTAGAGCAAGCCTGCACACGAATTTGCCAAATTATTTTTCTTCTTTCCTCCGTTTGGCGGAAAGCGTGGGGTTACCCTGCCCAAACACCCCACCAACCCAAGAACCTCACAGTTGACAACCTTTAGACTAATTTTTCACAAACCCGCAAGCTATCATAATTGACCCAGCACCATACACCCCCAACCAGAAGATAGTCCGACGATGCGCCCCCTAACAGACGTCGAAACCGAGCGCCTCTTCGAAAAGCTCGCAAACTACATCGGCCGAAACATAACTCACCTGATCGACCGTCCCACTGACCCTCACTGTTTCCGGGTCCAAAAAGACCGAGTCTACTACGTCCGCGAATCAATTGCCCGTCTTGCAACCTCCGTCGCTAAGGCGAACCTGCTCTCACTCGGAACCTGTCTGGGGAAGTTTACAAAGACGGGCAAGTTTAAGCTGCATGTCACTGCGCTGGATCATATCGCCTCGCACGCAAAGTACAAAGTGTGGGTGAAGCCGAATGGCGAGATGCCGTTTTTGTACGGGAATAATGTGCTCAAGGCGCATGTTGGGAGGATCAGTGAGGACACACCTGAGCACCAGGGAGTTGTGATTTATTCCATGAATGATACACCTTTGGTATAGTGCTCTCTCCGCCGGGGGGAGGATGTTGCGGGCTAATCGGAGCGGTGGTGATTGTAGGGATTTGGGGTTACGGCGAGGTCGACGCATGAGGTACGCAGGCTAGATCCTACCAGTACCACAGCGTTTAGGCAGAGTGATGTTGGGGAGTATCTTAGAGATGTATGTTCTGCTCAATTGCCCCCGAAAATTTCTGGATGGATAGCTAACCATTTTATAGGAGGATACGTTGTTTTAGAAAAAAGTAATCGTGGGAGTTGTGGTCTTGTATGATAGATGGTGCACTGTATGATGCAATTATACTGATGGGTTGTATAATGTTATTTTCTTGAGCCGTCTTGCGCACGCAGTTGTGAACTAGGGGGGGCCTTTGTTCATTGGGCTGGGTCATGGACCGCGGTAGGTATGGGGTTGAAGGTTTTTCTTTGAGTGCAAAATCACCGAGAAAGGGCACTGCCAGTCACGGCGTCCCTTTTCCAATTTCTATACTGTTCAAACATTCTACCTTCAATCTCCTGCATTAGCGGGGTGTGAAATCACCCTCTATTGTGCTATCAGAGCATCAATGTTTACTCGTAAAGTTAGCGCTGCCAAGTGGTGTGTTGTAGCCTCTCAATATAACTTGAAACCTTGAGGGTAGAATCCTCTTCTGTAGTAGCGGGATCTACTTCCGTCGAGCGCAGTGCTGCTTTGAAAAAAAAGAGGCCTTGTCATGTTTTCGTGGATCGAGAGCATTCTGCCTCGCGGGCAAAAAAACCGAGTGATACTAGAAGCATGCAGCTCATTCCAAAAGATGTATCATATTTAGGGATGGTTTGAAGCCAATCATGCCTAGAAAGGTGCGTTTGTAGTAGTGAAATTTTAGCTCTAAGGAGACGAGGCTCTGTAGTCTGTTCCAGTAGCAAAGTTGCCAGTATCATATATATCATAACTCAGCTGAGCGAAGGTGCCCTCACCCTTTGCTCTAGCACCATCCTCCCAATCTCTGAAATAAATCGACATCATGCTTAGTTTTAATTACGGGGGTTTTCCTTGCAGTGGCTGCGAGCTGATTCATGCGCCATCAGCACCACTACCCCAATCTGCAATTCTGAGTGGCCCACAACTGCCCTTTCCGAATCCGCACATTTTCATCAACACTGCAGCATGTCTTATCCATAGGTTTCAGATTCATTCCCGTTGCGTCAGCTGCAATGCCAAAATGTTTGGGAGCAGATTGGATGCATCATGCATGGCTTTCGGGTTTCCTTTGGGTTGCATTACCGATTTCCCCGGCTCTTGGAGGGAAAAAAGGCTCTGGCACGGGGCCGGCTATTGGTGGATTGATATTGAAGCAAGAGTGTGGAGGGGTGTTTAATGGTAAATTCTATTGGGACTCTTCCTGGATTTGTAGAGTCCGCCACGGCGGGTAGTTTGTGCGTGCGCATGAGGGAGAGGTTTCCTGCGGGGGTGGGATAAAGGAAGGTGAGGCATTGGCGCCGATGCGATTGGTTTATGCCGGGCGAGCAGAAATACTGGTGGGTGCTGCCGGCGTGATGACTGGATACTAGTGTTTGCCTGCGTTTGGTATAGCAAGTGTGTCGACAAGAGCGGGTAGTAGAATGTGCCATAGTGGTACCGCCCAGACATGTTGACCTCTGGACTGTCGAACAATAGAAGACGGTAACTCAGGGTTCAGCGAACATCACGCGATGTATAAGTTAGGGATACTAGTGCTATTAAGATGACGATCTTTAACACTTGGTTGGCGGATAGTGCACTGAGTGGGGCTGGGGGGATGATATTTGGGAGTAGGGTAAATTGGCCCAAATCGGAGACTGGAGTCTGACGGGGGAGGCAACAGGCTACCGTATTCTATTGTTAATCTACGGTAGGCAGATTCTGATGAAGTCACTGAAATGTGACTTCGAATGCCTGCTTGAAATTTTGCCTTTTTTATATCATAATTAGAATGATATGGAAAAAACTCGGCTGAGTCTGGTTTTTATCACAGTAACGGACCTCCAGTCACTCCGTCGAGCCTTTGTTCTATTCACATTAGCCTGCTGTGGCTACTGTTGCAGTGGCAGAGTCAAGGGTGGACTGCTATTGGTGTCGTATGGCGCCGTAGTGGCGGCTGTCAATCTTGATTGTCGTTTGGATCTGATGACGGTTTCGCAGAGGTGCAAGCTTTGCCTTTTTTTTTTTACTGTTAGGTTTCTGGTGTCATGAGGATTTGCAAACCTAGAACTACACTCTCGTTTGAAAAGTCCTCATAACCATACAGGTAACTGTGGCTGGGTTGCAACACGTACCACATATCACCACCACAATCGTATGTAGCCTTGGGAACCAGTCGCAATGAGTGAGACTTTACAAGAAAATTTACTCTCCTACCACTTAGTATGATTTCCATTAACTGCTATGATAGCCTCTACTCTATAGGGCAGGCTATCTACCAGCTTATCTGAAGTCTGCTAATCAATAGTATCCCATTCCTCCTCCATCACCTTCCATAACTCATCATCTGAAGCTGGTCTTTCCCACCTGTTTTGGGTAAACCTTTTACATAATATCACCTTCAGAATATGCCACACATTTTCTATAGGGTTAAGGTCTGGTAAATTTGCCAGAAGTGGAAGCTTTTGGATATTGAATGTAGGGGTAATTGTCTGATTAAGGCCAGCAAGATGATATTTTAGCCTATCTTCAAGAATTCAAAGCTCAGTAATAGGAGTATCCGAGGAAAGAAGAAATGGCATGAGATAAGGATTGTAGATCTCAGTAGCTTACTGAGATGAATTTAGTCCTAAGTGGTCCCAAGGAGTAACTTTTCAGAAGGTATTCGTTTTCGTACTCATATAAGTGGTGTCTATTAACCAAAGCCAAAAGCTGCCCAACATTCTACTCTAACCCAGCTTGATCGAAAACTAGGTGCAAGATTTCACTCATCTAGTTCCTCTCCAGGTCTGATATAGACCTTTCAGCCTGATTGATAAGCAGTATACTTGACTGGAGCTTCATTGAGCCAAATACATTTTCACCAATTATCCTTCTTCCATCTCCTTTGGCACTAGCACCAGTACCTATCACTTGGTATTTTAGTTAATCATGCTTATACAGAATAAAATTTAAGTTAAAGGTTTTAACCTACTTGCATCTTATCTTCTGAAAAGCATCTGAAAAGGGCTTTTTCTGAGGAATCTTAAGCTTAAAACCAAGGTCTTGAGAAACCATGTTAATGGTCAATCACCTAATATCCAAACCTAAGATCTGCAGTGCCTCAGTGATTATGCTTAATGAAGTGCATGGATTTTCTTCAATCAGGCCTTCAACCTGTTGCTGAATAAAGAGAGATATCTTGATAGGACAACCTGAACATAGTGCATTGTATACACTAATAGAACTTCAGGCCTGACAATGTATATGGGGATACTATGGGTCAGTACCTAGCTATGAGTTATATATTTTACTCATTGATCATGTATAAAAGAGTGAATAAAAGAAAACAATCATTACTTTTATGATAGTTATCCTCTCTATTGAGCTATCATATATAACTAGTATGCACTAAATATAATAAAATTTACAATATATTCATTTTTGACTTTGCTATTGAAACCATTGACTATTATAGACAATATATATATTGTCAATAACATTGGCCCAAATACTACTTACTTTCCATTGCTGTTAATACAAGCATAATGGGTAGAATGTACTACATTCTTCCTCAAGTTATTGGCCAGATATCTTAACTATATTGGGCAAGCTATTAGATTTACCAATGCTACTCTCTTCAACCATATTCTACAAACACTCAATTCTCTGCATTCAATCATATCTCTACAACGAGATATCCAATCACTTTCCAAAATACCTAAAAAGAAAGCCAACCAGGAGGCGCAAATATCCACCATGTATAAGGTACTTCAATCAACCCCAGGACTTTTAATTCGCAAAGCAAGTCAACAATTTGATATTTCAAACACCACTCTAAATAACTGATATATGGGATGAATAAGACTGGCAACTCAATCACATCCAACTCAACAACTACTCTGCATTGGGGAGGAGGATGCATTGGTCAAGTAGGTTGTGGAATGGAACGATTATGGTCTTTCTCCGTGCTGCCTTCATGTTTTCCAAATGCCACGAGCTGTTTTGAAAAATCAGGATAGAATGGATAAAGTGGGAGAAACTAGTTGGAGAGATTCTTACTATGTTATCCAATAGTGTTATCTAAATTTGGAGAGTTGTTTGACAAACAATGAGTACTAGCTACAGATCTTTAATCATTTGAGTACCACCTCAATAGGTTTTACAATACTTAGTACAAGTTTCATATAAAGGAGGAGGATATTTAGAATTCAGATAAGAAGGAATTTGCCCTAGGACTCTCGGCTCATGGTCAGTTGATCTGTCAGATCTTAAGAAGGAATCCAAAGATTATTCAGAATAGTGACTACAGTTGAGTGACTGATATTGAGGCAATTTCAGGAGCAGAAGTTACTTTACCACCACTTATTATCTTTCCTGCAAGGTCATATCTTATAGGACACTATAGTGATATTGAGTTTGAGAAAAAGCAAGATGCCTTCTTCTCTTATTCACCAACAGGATATACCAATTACCAAATCACATATGAATAGTTAATTCAAATATTTGAGCTAAGAACAAGACCCTAAAAAGATACAAGCCAATATCAAATATTAGTTCTTGATGGTTACAATTCATATTGCAAGAACTTGCAGTTTATTGAATTTGCAATGAGCAAGAACATTTACCTCTTCTGCCTCCCTCTACACTCTACTCATATACTTCAATCCTGTGATGTTGGGTTGTTCTCCCCCCTCAACATATATTACAAACAATAAGTAGATGAAAGGATACAAGCTGTAGGACTATATTAAAAGCTATGTAAAGGGGACTTCTATCTCATACTGCAAAAGGCCAGATACAAGGCCTTCACAAAGAGGAATATACTCTCAGCATGGAGAGCAACTGGTCTTATCCCCTTCAATCGGCACTGTATCTTGAGTGATCCAAATCTCTAACCGAAGATTATAGTATCACTAGCTTTGGGAAGTTGCCGACCAGGACTTAGAGTACTTTCTGGAAGAACAGAGCACTCTACTAATATTCATAAGTTAGTTAAAAAGGTCTTGGATGTTTAGAAAACAGAATCTACTGTTCAAATGAAGTGATATTTTGATGAACTCCTTTCATTCTATCCTGAGACTGAAGTAGAACTTAGTATCAACAAGCAGTAACTGTACCAACAACAAGCTGCAAGCAAGAGTTCCAACTTGAAGTCAGATCACTGTCAGCTTAAGGAAGGCCTCATTCTAGAATCAAAGCAACTTGCCCATCTCTACTGCAAGTATGAAGCACTTGATACCAAAATGACAACTGCATTATTGAAGCAACAAGCAGCCAAGCTTGTAAAGCTCAGTGAGCAAAGAAATAGAAAGTCAAATATAAAAGCAGTGGCTATTGAGAATAGTGATAGTAATTTAGAAGAGCAGGAGGGCTCTGATAGTAGTGGTATGAATAGTAATGATGAGGTTGATTTACTAAGTGTAAGTCATATTCCTGACCCTTAGATTTTGGTGGCTTACCTTTTTCAGCAGCAAGATCACAAAAGTAACACAGAGCAGAGAATTATGAGATGTCTCTATCGCTCTTCAAGGCATCAGATTAGCTATGTTATTGATTCTGATCAAGATATTTAGATTTGAAGCCCCTGGTATAGTATTATACACTATATCTCTCTCTACCTTTTTCAAACCATTTTTCACAAATAAGACTTGATGGATGTATTCAAAATTGTATCATGAAGCTATAATTACAATTTTGTAGTAATTGGAGTAATCCTGACTGTGTAGTTGCCCTTTTGATAACTGGGATACTCTAAAAGTATCTGACCCAGAGCAAGGTGATGACCCACAGTACTCCTGAATATGTTAGCAGTTAACCACTCCTCCTACTATCGAGACTGGCATTCCCATATAACTTGCAATTTTTCTATAGCCCCAGCTAGCATCAGTGAGTACAGTGATATCATGGTTGTTCTCATATTTGGCATTATGTGAATCATGAACTTTCAAGTATGGGGGTACTATGATTGCTTGTGTTTATTTGATATGTGACTAGTTCCTAAGGCTACATATGATTGTGGTAGTGATATATGGTATGTGTTGCAAGTAAGCCACAGTTACCAGTATGGTTATGAGAACTTTTCAAGTAGAAGTATATATAGCATCTATAGTGGATTTGTTTTTAGGAGGATGACTGTCTGTAATGGGGGCAGCCTCTTGGAAGATAGACCCTAAGGTTGCCACTGCACTGAACAACTTCAAACTTATTGCCAAAAGTTCACACAAGTATAAGAGTGAAGTAAACGGTAAAACTCAATATTGTTAAGCCTGATGCTACACTCAATTAAGGTCTTGCAAGGATTGATTGTTGGAGTAGGAGAATTCTCGCATGGATTTTCAAGTAGTTTTATCTAATGCCAGAAACTCCCCTATCAGTTTACTCCAACTATTCGAGTACACCCTTCTCCATTAAGAGTGGTCCGACATGTCTCCACGCACACCTTTCAGGCATGGATGTGTTAACACACTCTAGTCGGTGTTCACCTCATGTGGTTATCATTTTTGCTGCACATCTCCATTTTGCCCACTGGAGTGAAAACTTCTTCGCATCAGTGCCTTGCTAGTGACTAACAGTCAAGACACCTGACAAGCTGAACTATCTAGAATACCCTTCCTATATGCATTCATCCCTATATGATCTTGGAAGCAACTGCAAGCGGTTTATCGATCCACTATTTGCGACTCGCAGACTTCCAGTATCTTCAGCAGAGTATGGTGGTCATGTTGTGCTCTAATAGGGGCTACCCATGACCACTATCTCGGATCCACCTTACCTGTAGTAGGAATCATGCTTTTAGTGCCTCTACACTTCCCTTACAAAGTCTATAGAGTTACGGACATGTTTGGGTTTCATAGGTGTAAAGCTCTCCCAGTCCCTCTGGTACTACCCAGGACTACCTTTTGGACTCCTATGGTTTACTCCTGTTAACTCCGTTGGTTTTGGTCTGTTTTACTCTGAACAACTTGGATGAGGTACTTCACCTTCCACCCTATGCCCCCTTATATATCCTGCGAACAGCTTATAGTCAGACAAATGGCCATGATGTATATGGTGTTGCAAGCAGGTCTCCAAAGGTTCCCTTTTGCTAGACTGGGCACAACTTCACGACCATTTCCCTATAACCTCCAGGCCTCAGGACGGCGCCAGAGGGGTATGGTAGGAACAATGTCTCTAATTTAGAGCTTCTTTGGGGCTTTGCAGCTCGCCCAATAGCATTTTCTGAAACATCAAATTCCAGTATGATGCATGGCTTTGCGTGACAAACATTCCGGTCATTTCCCCCAAACTCCCCCAGGGACTTTGTATTGCCAGGTAGGGTAACTCAGGTTCCTAGTAAGGGTAACCCAAGTCTCAAGGCAGGGTAACTGTGATACCTAAGTAGGGTAACCTACTCCAGAGGTCAGGGTAACTTTTACCCTGTTATCCTATCTATTCTGATAGTGGAGATATACTTCTCTCCCCTTGCTCACTTACTCAGCTGAGCAAGGTAACTTGTCCTCAGCGAATCCTTGACTAAACTACTAACATCTCCCAAGGGTGTATAGTCATGTGCCTAAGTGCCTTGTGTGCTTTATTATTCATACCGGAACCCAGGCCATTATGCCTCCGTCGGTCAAGCTCCTGCTTGCCCTCCTGTTCTTACCACTCTACCTTAGGGTAGCCTGCATAGGTGTAGGTTTAGTCTGCTATACCTCTATATGCTGGGTTGTTATACCACTCCCCTCTTCTCCATGGTCCATCCAGAACCATTAACGTTTTTTCTTATTTCCACAACTTGATTCCCCCCAGACCTTTACGGTCTCTAGGCTTGGATGCATATCTTTGGTGGCAATCTAGCATGGCCTGTAGGCCCATCTCTTCTAGCACCTCATAGGGCTCTCATGAGTTCTCCTCCACTCTGTAGCCTTCCCATGAAACCAGCTACTGGGCGAAGCGCAACAGAAATTTTGCCTTTGCTCCTCCATACCATCAACTGTCTCCTACAGCTTTAGTATTGTAACTTGACTCATCATTTACCAGCTCTGGGGTAGGGATCTTCTTGACACTCCCTGACTTCAGATCCTCATGGTATGGCTCCAGCAACATCATATTGAAAACTGGGTGCATGCTCTATCTGGTTGATAATTGAAGCTCATATGCTTAGGTACCTACTCGACATTTGACCACTAAGGGGCCAAATATCTGGTGGCCCAGCTTCTCCATTCGATGCTTGGTACGGATGTTCTTTCAGTTCAACCTCACACGGTTGGCTTTCTTAGTCTGCCCACCAGCTACATCCTCTTAGGTGATATAGTCCAGCGATGGCAACCCTTTTTGGTCATGCTATGTCCATTGCCTTTCCTGTGCCTGTTGAATCGTTTTTTGAATCTCTTGCCAGGTTCCTTCCTACTCCTTAACCAGGAGCTCACTCCTAGGGTGAATCCCCTGATTTTCAGACACTACACCTGACCAGTTTGTCTGTAGATTAAACTGGTGGTGGATCTTAAACAGGAACAATCTGGTGGATTCTGATGTAGAGGTATTGTATGTCTACTCTGTAAGTGGTAATAGAGAAACCCAATCATCCTGTTGGTAGGAACAGTAGCTACACAAGTACTGCTCTAGTGTCTGATTAACCCTTTCAGTTTCCCTATTGGTTTCAGGATAGAATACAGTCGAAATATTTACTTTCACTTGTGACAAGTGCATCAGACTTATCCAAAACCTGGATGTGAATTGGCTCTCTCGGTCAGAGATGATTGACTCTTGGAGTTCATGAAGGTATTAAACTTCCTTCACCAATATTAAGGCAAGCCACTTGATCAGTATCTCAGTGGTCAGGGGTATGAAATGTGCCAACTTTGAAAATGTGTTTACGATTACCCTCATTTTGGTATACCCTTCTGACTCTGGCAGCGTGACAATAAAGTCCATTGAGATCGCTATCCAAGGCTACATAGTAATATCAATAGGTTCCAGCAGATCAAACTTCTTGTACCTAATAGACTTATTTCTTTGGCATGCATCTCAGGTTTGCAAGTAGTTAATGATGTGCTTGTCCATGTTAGGCCAGTAGAAGTTAGCCTGAACCCTACCAATAGTATTGTAGGTCCCAAAGTGTCATACGATATGGGAGTCATGTTCAGCCTCTAGGATTGTCTGCTTCAGATTCTGACTCTTGAGCACATACTACCCATTCTTGTATAGAGATAAGCCCTTTTCTACTGTAAAATGTTAGTCAACCTCCATGTCAGTAGCAGTCATTGCCTTCAGGATTCTTAAGTATTCCTGATCCTATTTTCTTGCTAGCCACAGTTGATCCAAAAAGGAAGACTGTAGCTGAAAACCTTGGCACACTTGCAACACCTGTGGTCACAAGATATCCTGTTCCTGGCTTACAACCCACTGCCCAGGGTAAAAAAATGACTGTGATGCAAAATCACTTCCCCCTTTAGGGCAGTAGTCCCTATACTGTGACAAAGTATTGGTCTTCTCATTCAACCGCCCTGCTTGATAAACCACCTTGAAGTTAAACTGTTGCAGGAACTCAGCCCAGTGGTACTACCTATAGTTTAGGACCTTAGTATTATTAAAGTACTTTAAATTCTTATGATCTGTATAGATCACCAATTGGTCCATTACTGAGCATAGCAGTTGATCCTATTTCTTGAATGCTGCTACGATGTTACTTATCTCCTTATCATGAACATCATAATTAATGTCTGCTGGATAGAACCTCCAGGCAAGATAGACCACCAGATACCACCTCTTGTCCTCACAGAACTGTGAGAGGACAGCTCCTAATGCAAAGTCCCTAGCATTGGTTTCCAGCCTATTTGGCTGTTTGGGGTCAAACCATACTAGGATAGGTTTAGACGTATATGCTTTCTTTAAATGATTGAAGGTCTCCTCTTAAGCAGGTGTCTATTCCCATTGAACATCCTTCTTAGTTAGGTCCATCAGAGATTTCACTATCTTGCTGAAACACTCTAAGAACTGACAGTAGAAGTTGGCAAAGCCCATAAAGCTTTAAACATCAATAATGCATGTCAGAGCTGCCCAATTCCTAATTATTTGCACCTTCTCCGAGAGCATAAAGATCTCCATATCGGAGATCTTGTATCCTAGAAAGTCAACCTCCTGTTGGTGGAAACTGAACTTCTTTATACTTACACACAGTCTTGCTTTCTGCAATTTTTTCATTACACATCTCATAAGTACCACATATTCCTCCATAGTCTCATAGTAGATCAGGATGTCATCCATGTATGCAATAACTCCTTCATTCAAGAGGTCATGAAAGACCTCATTTATCATACTCTGGAAAGTTGCTGGGGTATTATATAACCCAAAGGGTATCATCGTGTATTTGTAGAGTCCATATGTACAGCAGAAAGCAGTCTCCCATTCCTCACCTTCTGCTATCCTCAGAAGATAGTAGCTGTTTTCCAGGTCCAATTTGGTGAACACGGCGGCCTTCCTGAGTCTATCGCATAGTTTCTTTATCAACAGTAGAGGGTATTTGCTCTTTACCATGATCTTGTTCCTCCCTTGACAGTCTATTGCCAACCTTAATATACCATCTGTCTTTGGGACAAAGAGGATAGGGGCTGCTGCAGAGAAACAGAATCAGCAGAGCTTTTCTGTTCATAGCATCTTATTAAGATATACATGGGGTGTCTGATGCTCCTTTTCCGATAACAGGTAGAAAGGCCAGAATGGAGGTTGAGTTCCAGGGTGCAACTTGATTGTGTGGTCATATTTTAAGTGTTCTGAGAGAGCCTCAATCCATTCTTGATTGAAGAAGTCCCCGTAGTCTTTATATTCTAGGAGTAGCTTGACCGCAATAGCTGCACCTTCTTTGTCTGAGAATTGTACAATTCCCAACAGGTATACATTACTTGGGTCTTTGGCTATTAACTCTTCGTCGGTCATGAATACTAACTGCCCCTAGTCTGATAGGCAATTAGCCTTGCAGAAATCTGAGCAACAGTTTAGTGATCCTGTTTTCCAATCTATGTCGGGGTTATGGTACTTCAGCTATAACATAGGTAGATACCTATCCACTCTTATATTAGGCATATCTGTGACCTCAAAGCATATCTCATTCTGGTGGTCCCCTATCCTCAAATCCAATAACTTGGTACAGTGCAGGCCTGACCAAGGAATGTGACTACTGCTTGCATCGCTTATTAGTACTGTACCTTTCACTATATACAAGGTGTTTGGATCTGTTTGACCTATCAGCTACTAAGCACTGGTCCAGTAGCTCTACAATAAAGTAGCAGGAGTGCTTCTGCGCTCACCTGTCTAGCTGCAATCTTCCAGTCTAGCTTTACTTGTAAGTAAATAGACTTGGTATGACAAGGCAGGTTGTTATGTTTCTGCCTCTTCTCTTGTCTTAGGGACTTTGTCATCTTGGCTTAATAATTTGGTCTCTTGCCTTTTGACACAAGAGTGGCCACAATGGGTTGGTAAACTTTTAAAGGGATTGGAGTTCATTTTATCACAATTGCTAGGGTGTTTACTATCATGCCAGCAAGATTTTGGGTACTAAACCCTTCTTAGATAAACTTGAAAATAATATTTTTTATTTGATCAAGTCCTGCCTGAACCAATTCCTATGTATACTAAAGATAACAAATTTCCCAAGGTTGGTAGAGGTGGACCTTTGGACCAGTTCCAAGCAATGTACCATAGTGCTTCCCCAATATTGAGCATCTCCTCTAGCAAGACCTAACACCACCTCAACCAAAACAATGTTCTAAAACTTCCCTATCCAGCTAAGGAAATCTTGAAAGAAATTCTTGTAACTAGAACAAAGGAAATAACCAGAAACCCAACAAAGGAAAAATAAACCTGTCTACTGCACGTGGTCCGTAACATCTATTTGCCAACACCTCCTAGGTGTAGCCAGTGCCATGTTCATCTAGGTAGTAGAGGGGTACTTACTTATCCTGGAACCCTTTCTTGGGTTCTTTTCGTCCATCTCTTGTGGGTCTAAGGATACGGGTTAGCAAGGTTATACCTTAAGCAGAGTACATTCTTACCTATTCTGAGCCATCAGTATCAACCTTCATGATCTGAGGTGATGCCTGTCAGACTTCAAGTATCTTCAATGAGGGAGCCAGAGGTGGCACCTCAATACACTTTAGCCACTTTTCCGAACCTGAAAGCTGGCTTGACAGGGTGGACCGTTTCAATCCATGAGCCAGTTTGGACGAACTAATGACTGGGGATGCCACTGTACACTTTCTCCAGAAGTGACCAGTTTGTCCATACTTGGTGTACTGGTTGTGCTTTCTCCGATGTTTGGTCAAAGTTGACGGTATTTCCTCATGCCCCATTGCACACTCAGAAGTTCCCGGCTTTGCCTATTTTACCGCATTGAAATTAGTAGGTCTGGTAGACTTCTGGTTTTGTCTGCTTGAACCTTTCTCCTTTGTTAAATCTTCCCTAGGTCGTTGACTTGCCTTCCTTCTTATCTGTTGGCTGAGACCCTTAGATGGGGTGGACAACAGGATTGCTAAACCAGTTGTTGTCCTCCAATGTATGTCTGACCTTCTGAAGAAGATCAAGGTACTTGTCTAGGTCGGTTGGATGGGCTCCTTGATTGCCCATGCATTCCGAACCTGCTGCGTAATGCCTGACTGTATCTGATTGCGTACCTGCACTGGATCTATATAGCTTAGCTTATACATGTAGTTAATTATCTTGTCTAGGTATTCATCAATGTGATGTGGCTTTATCACAAGGTCTTGCCGCTCAACAAGCGATTGGTCCTATTCTGCTTGGTCACTGCCGAAACTTCATTTGAGCCATTGTTGGAATCCTTTCCATGTTCACAAGGGGTTGTTCTCCTTTCTAAGAATACTAGTATGCTTGGCTGCTTTCTTGTTAATGTGTCCATGCAACCCCAGGTACCAAGCTCGAGCAGAATCCTCAAGAAAGGGGATCATCATGTTTACCTTATCCATATTGGTTAACTTGCAATCTGCACAGTATTTAAACTTTGTAACCAGTACGGGTTACTAGTGTTTTATGTTTGGTTTCACAGTATCGGTTGATACTTGTATTGTTTCGTGTACTATCGGTTGATACACGCATTGTTTTATGTTTGGGTTCACAGTATCGGTTGATACTTGTATTGTTTCGTGTGCTATCGGTTGATACACATATTGTTTTATGTTTGCTTTACAGTATCGTTTGATACTTGCATCGTTTGATACTTGTATCGTTTGATACTTGTATCGTTTCGTGTACTATCGGTTGATACACAGAGTGTTTTATGTTTGGTTTTACAGTATCATTTGATACTTGTATCGTTTCGTGTGCTATCAGTTGATACAGACAGTGTTTTGCAATATCGCTCATACTGGAGATAAGCGATATGCTGTATTTAAAGACTGCTGATTCCTGCCAGGGAAACAGCAGACTTCGACAGACAGTATTCTTAAATATACTTAGTTGAACGGTTACTTCTTTGATCTCCTATTACACCCCGTGTGAAGCCTCCTTTAGTAAGCAGCGCTCACTTCGTATTGATCACGAAGCCATTTGCTCCTATCGTACTGCTATGTGACTAGGGCCTGGCCCGAACACGTTACATTTTTTTAACCTCAGCAAGTGGTTAAGAAACCTGCAGGGACCTGGTCTGATCAACCTACGAAAAGTCCAATAAGTGAAGCTAGCATCGGGGAGTGGCAGAATCACGAGAAGTTCGGCTCCGCCAAACGACACAATTGAGTCATTAGAGACTTGAAGTGGGAAGCAGGTCCTACGAGAAGGCCTTACCAAGAAAAGGCAACCTAAGAAACGGATAGGGCCAAAGAGCGATTTTTCAATCCACGAAGCAGAACGACAAATAGCGCAAGACTTGGCCACGCAGACCTTTAGCGAGTTGACTGGAGAATTAGCAAAGGCAGCAACCACCCTTACTGGGCAATTTCCCCTCAGCCCCAGTAAAGGAAAGGGACTGGGGCAACCACCAAAGAAAGACAGCATACCTATCGGGACACCGAAGAAGGAAGAAAGCGAAGAAGAAGGATCAGATCACTTGGTAGTAAGGCAGCCACCAGACGATAACCCTAGCGATTTTCCAGAAAGCTCCTCAGATGACAGTTTGGGTAACGAAGAGTCTGAACACGAAATGTCCAAAGGTGAATCCGCTGGACCGCCTGGCCCAGGGGCGGGGCGAGCAGGACCGAAAATCAAACTTCCACTGCCACCCTCGTTCTCCGGTGAAAAGGACGACCTAAAACCTGCAGTATTTGACCGGTGGGTCATAACAACTTTGCAATACCTTACCCTACATGGAGTGGACAAAACCAAGGAAGGAAGGAAGCGGAGCATACTTCGGAAGCTTCTGTACCGGGAAGGCAGAGGAAGCATACCACCAAGCAATGAACCACTATCAGAGTGGGAAAAAGATCTGCGGAATGACCCTGATACAGTACTTAAGAGATAGATTCCAATCCTCGCGTAACACGGAAGAACTATACAAAAGGTTCAAGGATATCCAGCGAGTACGAAATAGCAAAACAGAAAGAATAACCCTGGTCGCGACAGATCTCTTGATGTATCATGGACGATTGCCTACCGGAACAGTATCTCAGTATACACTAAAACAAAGATTATATGAAGCAATGCATCCCAGACTACGCCAGGAGGTAGAACCCATAGAGGAGGATGATGATTCCTTTGACAAGATAGTCAATCGAGCCGAACGGAAGGATGCTATCCTGGATGAAACAGGAGTTTACAGAACCCATGTGCCACAGCAAAGGAATGCCAAAGGATCATCATCGCGGGATAGCACGAAGAAGGAAAAACCATGCCGTAAGGATTCAAAGGACAAGAAGGACAAGAAACAGAAACGACGCGAGGAAGGCACATGTTTCGAATGAGGGAAAAAGGGGCACTACGCAAAGGATTGCTAT